>JAHNZQ020000049.1:2127454-2144791 GCA_019155205.2 Gracilaria vermiculophylla
GCGATGCCTGCTCGTCGAACTTTGACTGCAGCACGAAGCTGTGCGCGTCTGGGAAATGCATCTTTGATACCGTCGAGTCCAAGGTCAAGTGCGGGCTGCTCAAGGCGGAGTGCGAGCCATGTGCAAAGAACACGGAGTGCGCGCAAGGCAAGTGCTGGGGCGGGAAGTGCACCGACGGTTCTGACGCTTCCTTGAAGAGGTGCTTTGCCGCTGAATGCGACGCATGCTCGTCAGACTTCGAGTGCAGTACCAGGCTGTGCGCGTCTGGGAAATGCATCTTTGATACCGTCGAGTCCAAGGTCAAGTGCGGGCTGCTCAAGGCGGAGTGCGAGCCGTGCTCAACGGGCACGGAGTGCGTGCAAGGCAAGTGCTGGGGCGGGAAATGCACAGATGATTCTGACGCTTCTTTGAAGAGGTGCTTTGCCGCCGAATGCGATGCCTGCTCGTCGAACTTTGACTGCAGCACGAAGCTGTGCGCGTCTGGGAAATGCATCTTTGATACTGTCGAATCCAAGGTCAAGTGCGGGCTGCTCAAGGCGGAGTGCGAGCCATGTGCGAAGAACACGGAGTGCGCGCAAGGCAAGTGCTGGGGCGGGAAGTGCACAGATGATTCTGACGCTTCTTTGAAGAGGTGCTTTGCCGCCGAATGCGACGCCTGCTCGTCGAACTTTGACTGCAGCACGAAGCTGTGCGCGTCTGGGAAATGCATCTTTGATACCGTCGAGTCCAAGGTCAAGTGCGGGCTGCTCAAGGCGGAGTGCGAGCCATGTGCAAAGAGCACGGAGTGCGCGCAAGGCAAGTGCTGGGGCGGGAAGTGCACCGACGGTTCTGACGCTTCCTTGAAGAGGTGCTTTGCGGCCGAATGTGCGCCGTGCTCGTCGGACTTTGATTGCAGCACGAAGAGATGCAAGGCGCACAAGTGCGTGTTTCCCACGCGCGCGTCGCTGATCAAATGTTTCAAAAAGCAGAAAGGTGGCGACGGCGATGATGACGATGACGATGGCAAAGGTGACGACAGCGACAGCGACAGCGACAGCGACAAGTACTGAATGTTGAAAACAGGAAAGGCGTCTCGCTGCAGCATCGCAATCAACAGTACGAACGCATACGGCTCGTTGGCTCGGAAATGATTTCCTGCCGCGTGTGGGGCGCCTGCATTTGGGTGCAGTTCAAGAAGATGCGACATTTGCGTGTTGTGTTTTTAATGCCTTCGGTCTAACGCGATGTGTTCCCCCCTTAATACATAGCTGCTATTGCCTTTTGACTGCCAGCTGCTGTCCCAAGGCAAAAGCCCATTGCATAAATAAAAGCTTGTGGTAGCAACCGTCAAAGTGTGTGTCGCATTGCAACTAGTGGCGTGAACCCCTTGTGACGCACGACAGTGCACCAACATTGAGCTTCCGCCATCAGCTACGGCGTTCTGTCTCCTGTTGTGACATAGAGCTCCATGTTGACAGAAACCTAGGCTTGTATGCTACCCCTATCTTGGTTGTCACCAGTAGCTGCATTGATTCCTTTCAGTGCCTTTGAGAGTAGGGAAGTCAGACTTTGGAGAAATCTTGACGAGACGCTCTTTTGAGTTCCGCGTCTCAACGACGTCGGTCTGTTTTACACTGCTGAAACATGAACCTAATCTGATGGAATCCAGATTGTTGTCGTTTATTGCAATTCTCATTCTGATCGCAATCACAAGAAACCATCTCCCATCTTATCGCAATCTCTGTAATCCATCTTTGATCACACCTGTCAACGACTTGATGCCACGGGACAGATAATTTACGGTCCAAAAACCCAAATCTATTTCAACAATCAATCAGTTTTACACCATGCATGAATTACTTTTGATGTGCAATTCATAAAGCAATGTTGCAATCGCGAATGGTTCACCACGTTAGAGATGCCAATCTGATGGCGGAAAAACAACCGCAGCAATGTGTCAGGTAACTTAGCTGCTGATTGCAGTTTATATGCAACTGATGAAACCCATATTTTGGGTTCTGCATCGCCCTCTTTTCCGCTGAATTTTTAGCGTTCTTCGCTCCCATCTGTAAATAATTTGCAGAGTTGACTTTTGGTTTATGCTTCAACGACCGTTCAGTGTACTGGTTTGAATCACTCAAGTCAGGCGTGGATTCCGATTGATGGGATTGCAACTTGTCTGTTCACCTTAACATCACAGTCCGGATGGACTCTTTCTTTTATAGATAGCAATGAAAGGGCTGGGACTAGGTCCCCTCCTTCCATCGAATGGACGAAGAATTCAATTGATACTGATTTGTCTTATGTAACGGTTGTTGTCTTTGTAATGAAACAGACTTATAGACGTTTTTTTGTTCTTCAAGTAATGATGAGGTTAAACAACAGTCTTTCTTGAACAAACTGGATGAATAAAGACAGTTGGTCTAAAAACTGATATGCTACAGGCGCTGTACACGGATGAAAGCTGGAGGAGAAAGATGGCAACTCGGTGAAAGATGGTTTTTCTAGATGGCCATCCGAGAAAAGATAGCTTGTTAGGAGTGCATTTTGCTGGGTGATAGGAAGTGAAGATGGCAACTCTGATGCCATCGAATTGGACCGTTTCCTGATTCAAGCGGTTTCTTTTTCATTATTAGACAGTGACTGGTGTTTTTTTGAGTGAATGCAAAAGCAATGGCCTTCAACATGGCTTGGTTCCGGGAAGATGAAGTGCAAGCTCTTGTGATGGGTGGGAATGCGACTGTACGACAAAGTTAAACGGCTTCATTGTACCGTACCTATTTTTTTCAGACTGCGATGCAGATGACAATCTGATTTAAGATTGTCACTAATGATTACAATTTAAAGGAACATTTTCCTGAGCGATTGCAAGCGGATGGAAGATTTGTGACTTTATTTGCGATTGCAATCGGATGACAGATTGAGATAAGGGATTGGTATCAAAAGTTGTTAAGAGTGTTTTTATGCCTGGCCTACAAAAAGTTGAAGGCATTGTTTGTTTAACGGCGGAACAAAAAAAACAAGTTGGCAAAGGGTGGCGAAATTGACTCTTTTTCGCTTTTGATGGGAAGATTACAAATGTTTTTTCTCGTTTTTGCTCCAAGGATAAAAGGATACCACTGGCGTTTCATGTGATTGGATGAGGCGCTTTAAAGCATTAATGATAAGGACAATGAGAACATGATGATTGCAATCAGTGGCTGGGGCTATCGATTGCAATCACATTAATTGCAAAGCACTGTGGTCTGTACTGCAGGTGTTTGGCTTCCTGTCGCGCCGCATTTATAACAACGGTGAAAGGACGTCGTTCCTTGATGTGGTATGCTTTGCTTGTTTTGAATGCACACTGAGAGTCGAGAAGGACTGCGACCACGCGATGATGCGTTGCTCCAAAGCCAATGCTGGTTGACGACAGGCTTTGCACGGTCATGAGCACAGCAGCAGCAACAGGTCGCTCAAACTTGAGAAAGAACCGGCCGTTCTTGCAACTAGAGCACGCATACCATGAGAGGTAAGGTACATTGCTTGTTTCTAGAAGGTGGCGTGGTCGCATTCGACCAAAACATTCACTTGCTTCGCTGATGCGAACACAGAGCGAGTCGGATCTGCGCGGGCCTCATGGGGTCGCACTCGTCTGGCGCGCCCCCCACGCGTCATCCCGTCTGCATTGCGCACGAGCTTTGGTCTCCTGCACCCCCGACGTGCGCCTTTGCTCCGTTGTCTTTCTCGGTTCCTCAACGCAATGCTTCAGTTTCTACAAGCATGCGCTCTGCTGGGAGACGCGCTGGTACGACATGCATTTTTTTTTTTTACAAGGTGTCAACCTGCACATGTTCGGCAGCCGGTGCTCACGCGCCAGCCTTTGCGCGCAGCTCATTGCGCATTTTGTCGGCCGCTCAGGAAGACGGCGCGCATCCAACGCGCGGTACGGTGGCCCTGTCGCGCTCTAGTACAAGCGCATAAGCTGCGCCCGCCCGCGGTGCGCAGTCGTGCCGGCGCGTTTGCGCGCTCGAGCGGCGCGTTGCTTCGCGGGGAAGCAGTGCAGTGCGCTGCGATCAGTTGTGATCGCGCGCGGGGTGTGCAAGCGGGCGCATGCTGCGCGCACAGCGGTGGCGCGCTTGCGAAAAGCGCCGACGCTACCACCAGCTGAGACAGCAACAGAGGTTGGCACCGAGCGGCGGCCACAGCTGACACCGTCACCCATCGAAAGGTGGCATGCATGCCGCACGTGCTTCCTAACGGGCGCCGGAGCGCGGCTGACGGCGGTCAACGCCGCCCGCGCCGTGCCGCGCTGATTGCGCAGACCGCTCAGCACGGGGGGCACCCCAGCGGCGGCGGCACGCAGCGGCAGCGCGGCCGCCGTCAGCGATATCACTGCGGCCCCGCTGCCGGCGCCAATTCGTCGCGCCGCCACCAACCACGCGCGCCGATTTCTCCGCCGCCACCTCCTATCATTACGTCTGTCGTGCACGGCGGGGAGTCAGTGCGTGCGCGCGCCGCGCCGCGCCGCGCCGCCCCGCGCCGCGTCGTGACGCTGCCCCCATTTCGCGCTCGCGTTCCCCCTCCGCTCGCGCCCGCGGCCGCCGTCTTCCACGCCGCCTCGCTGCCGTACCCCTAAACCCCAGGGGCTCCGCGATAACGTGCAGTCCTGTGCACTGTATGCCGCGCGCTTTGCGCGCTTATAAGCTCCGCACCACGCGCCGACGCACCGCCGGTGCACTCGCGCCTGACGTCCCACAACGCCGCGCGACGCCATGAAGGTTGCCACATTCGCCACCATCTGCCTCGGCTTCCTTGCCCACGTCTGCTTCGCCCGCTATCAGCGTGTGCTCCCGCCGTTCCCCATAACCTGCGAAATCTTTCGCTGCCGCGCCGGCGAGGTGTGCGTCGAAACCGACACCACGCCGCAATGCGTGCCGGCGCGCGCCGCGCCCTTGCTGTTCCCGACGCCCGCGCCGACGCCGTGCGGCGCCACCGAGTGCACCGGCGGTGACATCTGCGTCACCAACTCCGAGGGCCCCACGTGCGTGCCGGAAACCGCCCCGATCTTGGACACGCCCGACCCCGACCTCGAGCCGGACGCGTCGCCGGAGCCGCCCGCCGCCACGTGCGCCGACCTCTTGTGCGCGCCCGACGAGTTCTGCATCGAGACGCTGGGCGGCCCGCTCTGCAGGCCGGACACTGGCTGCGCCGCCGTCACCTGCCTCGGGGGCAGCATCTGCGTCGTGACGCCGACCGGCCCGGAGTGCCAGCCGGCCGCCGCGCCGGCGCCGGCGCCGGCGCCGCCCACGCCGCCGCCCGGCGCCGCGCTGGACCCGGCGCCGTGCCTGTGCATCCAGGTGTTCGACCCGGTGTGCTGCCGCTTCGCGGACGGCGACGTGCGCACGACGGGCAACGCGTGCGAGTGCAACGGCTGCGACGCGCGCAACGAGGTCGTCGCGCGCGGCGAGTGTGCGCCCGCCGCGTGCGCGTGCCCCATGGTGGCGGACCCGGTGTGCTGCCAGTCGCCGTCCGGCATCGGCACCAAGATGAACTCGTGCGCGTGCGCGTGCGAGTCGGGCAGGGTTGTGCGGCTGGGCGCGTGCCCCTCCGTGTGATCTCCCGGGCGCGTGTGCGCTCTGTGCGCCGGTTGGGTGCCGGGAGGCGGGCGCGGCGCCAGAGGCGCGTGGTGCCGGCCGTGGCTGCCGCCTTGCTGCTGGATGCGCTCTCGCGAGTCAAAGCGCCACTGCTTTTGCATACGAGTTGCATGACATTGCGTTTGTGCGCGAGTGCTCTGGCTTGGTCGTCGCTCGCCGACATATGCTTCGCCTTTCTCCATGCGGCCGCGTTGCAGGCGCCGCAACTGCTGGCGCGGCTGTGTTGCACGTCGCCGTGCGGCGGCGCACACCGCCACCCTTTGTCGCGCTGCTCGCAGCAATGTGCACGTAAACGCAATCACCATCTGCACAGCTTTCTGTGCAAAAGATGCTTCAAAAGTGCCCGCGGCGAGCGAGCACGTAGTGCGCCGCGAGCGAGCGGCTGCGCGTTTGCGTGCAACGCGCGAACAACGATCCACTCGGCGGGGAACAATGCGCCCTGCATCTGCTTTTGTTTTTTATTGCTTGAATGTTTGGCGCTCAGGGCAGCGAGCATGCGAATGACGCCCGACGCATTTACCGATCAACAACGATGCTGCACATCTTTGTATCGTTGGCATCTTCTTAACGGTCTTTCAATCCGTTAGCATTTTCAATTTCTACGCTTTAACGACCTTAGTGCTGCAATCTTTCGATGTTTTTGCCACTTCCACACCGCCGCATCACGCTGCTCGCTTGCTTGCCACCGGGCAAGACAAGGTGTGAATTCACGTCTACTGTCGTCCACTTCAGTAACGGAAGCGCCCTTTCGAATAAAGCAATTGGTTCGTGCCTTTCTGGCACGGCGCCCGCTGCCTTTGTCGTTGGCGTGAATTATTCGCACACACCCCCTCGATTCATTCAATTAGCCTGTGTCGAAGCGTTGCCGCTCGCCTTTAGTGCCCATATTCCTTCAGCTGTCCTGATTACGCTTCTGCACAAAATGAACGTGGGCGACTATCATACCCTGCTCGCACAGGTCGAACAGTGTGCAGGTCACTTCTTCTACCTCGACAACAACCCGTGGAACGACCGACCTTTGTTTTTCGAATTGCACTCGCTAAAATAGCTTCATTGCCGAGAACATGACGTGCAGCAGCTTTTCAGCGCTCACGTTCCTCTCGCTCATCTCCAAAGGCATTGCGAGCGCGGCGCCGTCGACGGCTCCGCCCTCAAAAAGCTGTGCTCTCATTCACTCCCGCGCTGGCTACACCTGCGTTCACATTCACGGGTGAGCTCGATGCATTCCTCTGCGCGAAGAAGCAATCGAATCCTTCGAGGACCCAGCAAGCCAGTGCACTGCACTGAAAAACTGCTCGCAGTCGGAATGCATGGCTGATGAAATCTGGATCGAGACACTGTCCGATCCAAAATGCCGACTAGCAAGCATCGGTGCCACGACACTGTCGCCGTCGCCGTCGCCGTCGCCGTCGCCGTCGCCGTCGCCGCCGAGCGCCGGGCGCTGCTTTTGCGGGGCGGTTGTCGACCTGCTGTGCGGTCGTTCGCAGAACGGCGCGCAGAACACTATTGGAAGCGCATGTGACTGCTGCGCTCCGGGCGATGAAATCATTTCAAGCGGCGCGTGCCCGTCCCCTTCGGACGTGATCGATGTGTTTCACGACATCATTGCTGAGCATGGAGGACATTCCTCGCGCCATTCATTTATCAATTCCTCTGCAACAGCTTCTCGTTCGCTTTTGGTGGCATTCACTGCTCTTGTCGGACTTGTGGAACTAGTATTTATACAATGACTCGCTCTTGTAAAGAAATGCAACAGTTCCGGCAATCATTTTTCAATCATCTCTTAGAGCGCTTGCCTTTGTTGGTTAGGCTTGTCTCTGTATTGCTTGCAGCGTATCACTGGTAGGTGCACAACGGAACGGAGCACGAGCAGGACCATTTTAACGCAGCAGAGCCACCATGACGTGGTAAACTATTGATGTGTCTACAGGCGGGGGAAATCGGAGATCCAATTCCAAACAGTGGGCGCCTGATTCCGTGGACAGAAGTGTGGCCAGGAGACGTGCCTCGATTCGCGTGTCTGCCGAAAAGCCACCGGGCTGTCTCACGTCCGAATGGAAAAACAATGATTGTACGGATGTGCCTAATCTGACAGTCTCGCGATCCGCAACTCGCGAACAAGGGGAACGGCGGCCTGGTTTTGATTGGATGTGCATGTGGATATGACATTTTGCAAGCAGCAACAGTGGCAGACGATCACAGGGAGCTCAGCAGTGCTCCGTCGCACCCGGCGAACGCTCGTTACGGCCGGCAGCGAGGCCTCGGTTTGCGAGTTTTATTGACTGGGCTCTCATTTGTTCGCCTTGCGAGCATTCTTGAATGCACTTGTTTGCAGCAACCACCCTGTGGATCGAGTCGGTACGTTGATGTACTACCCGCCGCGTTTGGCCACCGCACCAGGACGTGAACGCGTAGCACAATCTGCGCAGCAATTCAGTGGAATCTTGATTGTGAGGGTGAGCGGTTGTACACATCAAGAGCCGTACACACCTTACAATGCCCTCGACAACAGAAGTGAATTCACGGCATACATCTTGTGATTGCTGTGGGGTACATGCGGCCGTGACAAGCTCGCGCTACGGTCCCCGGAATCAGTGTGGGTTGCGGGGCCGCAATGATCACAAAGGTATGCCGTTTGACAAGCGTCCCCACACGGCCCGCCGTCCATGCTTGGCACCGCTCGTTACGCGCCGTGCAGCGACACGAAACATCTCTCTTCACGGAGGGCAAGCATGATCCTGATCGTGATCCCCTACAGCCGCCCCAGCGTCTTCAAGTGCGAGCAGCTTCCAAGTCTAGGCATCTCTCACACACTGGCACTCTTCACGAAAACAACAAGTGCTGTCCTTAATGATTCTACAATACCTTCTCACGAGCCTGTCTTTATACACTTCAAAACGCGCCAATCTCGAAAACGCATCCTCAGCACACGCATTCTCACACTGCATACGACAGGAGAAATACAGCGCCAGTGAAACATAGAAGCGCTCTAAACATCTAGAATATCAAATATTATACCCATCTTAGTCCTCACCACCCCCATCGTCCCCGCCGCCCGCTTCAACACCCGCGTCCGCGCTTCCAAGCATGTTGCTAAGATCGCCCGTGATAACCTCAGGCCCAGCACCGACGCCGGAGTTCGCGCCGCCAACGTTACCTACCTTCTTGGCGTCATTCTTGGCGGCCTGTTTTCTCATCCTCTCGTTTCTCTCCTTCGCTCGTGCGAGCCCATTAACGATTTCCTCTGAGAATTCTCTCAACATTCGCAGCACATCTTCTTGTCTTCCGCGCGACATCTTGTTTCTCTCACCAAAGTGTTGCATCATGCTCTGCAGCTTTTGCATCATCAAACCTCGTAACGACACAATCTCTTCCCGCACCTTGGTGGCCTCTTCTGCGAAAACTTCCATCTCAGCCTTGAATGCTGCAAGCGTCTGATCCTCACCGATTTGTTTGATTTGTTCTGACACATTGGTTACCGACTCAAGCAAGGCTTGTACTTCTTCTCCAATGGCTTCCAGGGAAAGCTCCTTTGATCTCGCCAAAGTCGGCATGTCATCCAAAGGCAAGAGCCCTGGGTTGTCCCTCTCAAGCATGAAGATGAGATAATCCAGTAAAGCGTTTCCCTTAGCGTCCTTCACCGTACTCAACATGGCCAAAGCCTCCAACTTGAAACCATGAGCACCACCACGACCAGTACCAGAGTTGAGGAAATTTCCCAACGCCAGCACGGCCTCCAAAATACGTGCAAGCTTCTCAGAGTTCATAACCTCCACAGGAATCATGGCAAAAGTATCCATGTTGCGAATGACGTCCACAGCCTCGTCGTTGAACGTCTTCGCCGCCAGAGCGCAAAGGATCTTGCCACGGAGCCCCTTGAGGTCGGCCAGGTCCATCATAAAGGCATCAGTCTTGTCAACCTCTGCGCGGATGTTGGCATTCTGTGCCAGCAACATCTCTTCCTCCTGGGTGGGGCAAACAAGCAGCAAAGCTTGCAAGGTGCCTGCCTCCATCTCCTTGTACGTCGGGACCCGAACGACGTCCTTAATATGCTCGGCGCTCATCTTCAAGTTGGCCAGCAAGATATTAACGTTATGCTTGCGCTTGTGCGGCAACACTTCCGGCTTCACCTCCGCGGCCGCAATCTGGAATCTCTCCACAACGTCCACGCCGAACAAGTCATCAATCTCCTCCTCGTCCAATCGCACATTGCTCTCATCCAACGACGGCCAGAACGACTGGTTGACCAGATTCATGGGCACCTTTGCCCAATGAAGTGGTTTCTTCTGACGTCCGCGCGCAGCATTGTCCTTGCCGGCGACCTGGCCCACCGGCGCCTTCGGCACCGCCGGAGTGCCCGGCGCGCCTGGAGCGCCTGGTGCTCCCGGCGCCTTGGGCGTTGGTCCGTTCGCGGCCTGATTCTTCCGCGCGGCTGCCGCTGCAGCAACAGCGCCGGCGGCGCCAGGCGCGTTACCACCGCCAGCGCCCGGACCTCGGCCGCCCGGCCCACCACCGCCGGGACCACCGCCGCCGCCAGGACCGAAGCCGCCGCCGCCGCCTCCGCCGCCGCCAGGACCGTATCCGCCGCCGCCACCGCCGCCCGGACCGTAGCCACCGCCGCCGCCGCCGCCCGGACCACCGCCGCCGCCGCCGCCGCCGAGCGCGCCCTCGGCGTACTCGTCGGGGATGGTGACCATCTCGCCGCCCTGCGTGCGCGCGCCCTTGGAGCGCGATTCGATGCCGATCCATGCGGTGATAATGTTTCCATCCTTGTCGACGCCGGCCACGACCTTGCGGCGACGCCCGCGGCCCAGCGGGCCGACCTGTCGCTGCTTGACGGCGTAGCGTGCCGGATCGATGTAGAAGCCGAACTGGCCTCGCTCAAAACGCACTGCGCGCGCGCGGCGCGGGGGAAGAAGGTGGGGAGGACGACGGCGGTGAGCGTGGGCGGGCGGCGCGGGCGGGGGCGCGACGGGGGGCGGGGGTGGGCGAACTTACCGAACTCATGAGCCATGCTCTGCAGCCTGACCAGCACGTCGGGGCCGAGGCGGTCCTCAAGCGTGGAGCGTGCGTCGTACTTGCGCGACATGGCGGGCGGGCGGGACAGAAGCAAACGCGAGCGAGCGTCGAAGCGCGAACTGCGCGCGGGAGCAAGGACGAGCGAGGCGCGGGGGGGGGTGGGGGGGTGGGGAAGGAGGGTACGGGAGGGGAAGGGCAGTGGGAGCGCGGCGCGGCGGAAGACGGAGGCAGGCGGCAGGCTGGTAGGTCGTTGTGCCAGCGGCTGCGCGGGTGTTACAGCGAAGGGCCGGCGCCACCTGCCGGCGAAGCGCTGGCAGCCACGACGCCACGGCGGCGGCGCGTCGTGCGCCGAAAACGGCGCAAGTGGCACCCACGCGCGCCGCCACGTTGCCAGCGCGTGGGGCGTGGCAGGAGCTGCGCGTGCACCGCACGCGCCCGCACCGCTCCGCGGCGCAAATGTGCGCCTTTCTTGGCTGCGGCAAAAGGCGTCGACGAGTACGCAGCACCGCCCCTTTCTGCGCCGCTACGTGTCCTCACTTATCAGCTTGCTGCGCTTCGTGCTCCTCCCCGCGCCTCATATCGCCGCCGCCGCCTCTGCCGCCGCCGCCGTGTCTCGGGCGCGCGCTCGGTTTAAACTCCGGTTGCGCTTTCCACAGAGCCCCTCCACCCTACAACCCATCGTCTTTCCCACTCCTCCACCTCCCCCACCCCCCCCACACCCCTCTCGCGCCCCTCTTCCCTCCCCCCCCAATCCGCCGCCACTCTAACGCGATGGCCGCCCTCCTTGTGTTCTTCCTACTGCTCCTCTCTACAGCGCACGCCGACCGCCTCGATCGCCTCCGCGCCTGCCTCGGCTCGTCCGCCGACTTCCACGCGCGCTCCACCCCCAGCTTCCGCCGCCTTGTCGAGCAGTCCTTCCGCTCCGACCGCGCGCAGCCGCTGGCTATCGTCACGGCCGCTTCGGAGCGGCAAGTGTCGGCCGCCGTGCGCTGCGCGCGCCGGCACGCTGTGCGCGTGTGCGCGCGCTCGGGCGGCCACTCGCTCATCGGCCACAGCCTGTGCCGCGGGCTGGTGGTGGACGTGTCGCGCCTGCGCGCCGTGCGGGTGGAGGCGCACGGCATAGCGCTCATCGGGCCGGGCGCCACGCTGGGCGAGGTGCTGTGGAAGCTGCGGCGGCGCGGGCGCTGGCTGGCGGCCGGTGTGTGCCCGTCCGTGGGTTTTGCGGGCTACGTGCTGGGCGGCGGCCACGGCCCGTATGAGGGCCGGCTCGGGCTGGCGTGCGACTCCATGCTGGCGCTGCGCATGGTGGACCGCTTCGGGCGCGTCGTGCGCGCGTCGCGCGCGTCGCACCCCGCGCTGTTCTGGGCCATGTGCGGCGCGGGCGGCGGCCACTTCGGCATCGTGACCGAGTTTCGCTGGCGCACCGTCACGGCGGCGCCGTTCGACCGCGCCGTCGTGTTCCGCTTCCACTGGCCGCGGGAGCGCGGCGGCGAGCTGCTGCACAAGTGGCAGCACTACGACGAATGGGGCGGCAACGTGTGGTTCCGCATCGAGGTGTACCTGGACAGCCGTGAGAGCGGCGTGTTCGGCTACGGCGCGTGCTACGATGTCGCGTCCGTGGCGCAGTGCATGCGGCGGCTAAAGCGCGCGCCGTTTTTCAACACGCGCGGCAGAAGTACGCGCCACATGTCCAAGGTGAGCAACGCGCTCGACGTTCACGCGTTCTTCGGGCCGGATGGGGGTTGGGGCGAGCGGCGCGCCTCCAACGTGTACAAGGCCATGATGCAGCAGCGCGGGACGCAGGGGAGCGATGCGAACGACCGCATCTACCAATCGACGTTCATGGCGAGGAGTGGCGGCAAGGCGCCGTCGCGGAAGTTTTGGCAAAAGTACGTGGACTTTTGCCAGACGGCGTATGGAAGACGCAGCATTCCGTGGGTGGTCTGCGAGATGAACCTGTTCAACAACGCGATCAATAGGCGGCGTAACAACGCATTCGCGTTCAGGGGGGCCAACCTGATCACGCACTACATTGTGGGAGGCGGCACGGCGGCGCACAAGAAGTTTGTGTACTACTGGATGAAGCGTCACCTGGCGCCGTTCACAACGGGCGTGTACGTGAACTACCCCGAGCGGGAGCTGAGCAATTACGCGCAGATGTACTGGGGTCGCAACCTGCCACGTTTGCGAAAGGTGAAAAGGAGGTACGATCCAGGGTACTTTTTCATGAACGCGCAATCAATCCCCACGTAAGCGGGGGTGCGAGCGGAGTGTACGCCGAGCAACAGCGGTGCCAAGAAGGAGCAGTTTCGACACAGGAGCAAGCCGCCAGGGGAGTGCACGGCGCGCTGACGAGCGATCACAGCCAGACGCGAATCAGCTCAGGCTGAGAGGCTCGGGGCGCCTGTCATGAGTACCACTCATCTGATCAGCGCCACGTATTGGCACGCTGCGTGCGCGCCGGCGGAAGGGTTGGCGTCGTTCTATGTTCTCCGTCCCAGACAACATTTTATGCACTCGCTCACGTGACACAAAAGCTGTGGTCGTCAAAGACAAACGAACAGCCTCAAAAACACCAGAGAGTAGATTTCAAGGTACAGTGCGTTTCAAAAGTGTAGGACATCTATAAAGCGCGCCAAAATAGGCGATTTTGCCTTCTGTAGCTGTCCCTTTCCCTGAAACCGTTCACTTTCGCGTTTCATTCGGATAGGACTTTTGGAACTCGCCAGATGTTTTTTCTACACCACGTCGTCTTTCTACATCGAAACAACACCAGATCTTCTACATAAAAACCGTATAATACAAAATTCAAGCAGTACATCAGATCCAGGTCATTAATCTCATATTCATACCATGTTTCTTAAATATTTAGTGCAATACAAACATAACATTCCACTGGTAGCTACATAATGCCCAGCGCCAATAATAAGCGAAACTGTACGCAAGAACTTTATCCTTGTAATTTATTTTGCAAGAATGATTCCAGTAAAAATAACGATCTGTTTACCATAAAGAAAAAAAAATGGTGCTGAATCATGCACAAAAAAATGGCTGGTTTATAAAACTGAACGACCTTTCTTTTTGGAATCTTCTATGAAACAAAACAAGATGCCGCAATGTGCTCCGGCACTCATGAAGGTTACGAGTGCCAGGTTTCCGGAGGCGAAGTAGAGCATAGTGCGTGGTGCAACTCATGTCCGGGAGAACGTGACAGCTTGCACGGAGTTTGCATTTCGTTTCTTCAGAGCAATGGCCAAAAAAACTTTGAGAATGGGTGATGCTGTTCCAATCTATTTTGATGCCGCGACTTCGACCATTGAGGATGAGACAATGCTGTCGTCACAGTTATCGTCGCACCATCTACTGGAGTCTTCAGACGTGATGCCATTTGACATGGTAAAAGGAAACTGAGATCCACTTGCGAAGTATAGGCATTTCACAGCTCGAGAGCTGCACCGGTTTTACTTTGCATTTTGTGAGCCTGTTGAGCGCGATGGTCGGTTAGCAGCTTTTGTAGAAGCAATGGTTTCGTGAAGAGATTCTTTCTCTGCATCAGTCCACAACGTACAACTGCCATTTTAGTGATGCTTCTCTTCGCCTTAATATTGAAGATAGTGCAACAACGTATGCGAACTGCCTACTGAAGATGTAGAAGATTTATTCTCTGACTGATCGATACCCTTCTCTTACTGGGGTTCCTCATCATGCTTAATCTGTCTGATTCTCGAGACCAATTGGAACGCTCTTCCCTTACAAACTCTCAATTGTTCCTTAACGCTTTTCCAAATACGACCTTTCCTAAAAATACTCGTCGCAGATAGGGACAGAACGGTGGTGGCCTGCGGGACGCGCTTTTCCGAGTTTCTGGTTTGCCAGACGCGGCTCAGCTGGCTGAGTCTGTCTCATTCTGATTGGTAGTTGGTTGATTGTGTGCAGCGTGCGTGGTTCCTCGTGTTTCTGAGGCCTCTGGTTTTCGACAGGGTCCGTTGTCAATTATCTGAAATGCCTCGGCTGCCGTCATAGCATGCTACGTAAAACATTTAAGTCGGAATGGAGAGATGCATACACCTATTCATGGCTATTCTGTAGACATTGCTGCAAGAAGCGCTCCTTGTTGGCTGCAATGAGATATATGACTGTGAGTTTGAGATGGTCCTTCATAACCCGTGTGAGTCCATTCCGTCGTACCGAAGTGTGCGTGGATGCGGCGCAGAGGTGTGTGCAAGTGTGCTAGGCTCGATGCCTCCGAGTTTACTGAGGAGGCGAGGAACGGCTCCTTAACAGGAGCCGCGGTGTTTCCCTATCTGGAAACACCATGCTAAGTGCTACCTATAAAGATGAAGTATGCACTGTAACCCACGCGTTGGGTGGCAGTGCCTATGAAGTGGATTTGTCGCATCCACTACACGAAGACACATAAGTAATGAACAGATGCTGCATTCAAGAATGTGACGATGTGTCCATTACTTCCGCTGTCCCGTCCGGGCGGATTAAGGCTCCGGTTGCAGTGATGGTCATCATGGTTTTGTCTTCTTTGGATCATGTTTCCAAATAAGCTTGTAATTTCTCTTCCGTTAGTTCATCGATTCCCGTCACTCCAGAGATATAGTCTTAGTGAATAGAAGACTGGAGCAATTCTGCGTCGACGTAGTATATAAATTGACCGGACGGACCGGCTCTGTTGTCGTTCAGTCGACAACTGCTTGTTGAAGTGTTCGAGTTGTGACTTCCGTAATATACGGATCATAGTGAGGCAAGAATACTCGAATCATCCTGCGTGTAGTAGAAAGCAGGCGTGGCTGATTGACCCAAAAAGCGGCGGATGACAGAGGTTGAAGAATATATCTGTTTTCTTCGCCAATCTTTTCGGAAGGCATTGTCACCATTGCGTATGGCGTCGATGCCGACGTCATGATGTTGATCGAACAGGTTACGATACAACCGTAGTATCGCATTCATCACTGTGTGAGGTTCCGGCGCAACAAAAGCTTGCATTTACGTGTAAGTCTAGTGAGCGTGATGCCCCTCTCATTTTTCTGAGAAGCCGAGTGATTGTTTGTACAAAAGAGGTTCTGGTTGTTTTCTATCAGAAAATACCTTGCTCTGAATTGCTTCCTAAAAGGTGATGGACGCGCTTTGCAACCCGCGCATTGATTTGCAGAGCCCGAACTGAATGTGTCCCATGATCCTGAATTAGCAGTAGGTAGGTAGAATACAACACCTACTGCAGGAAAGAATTATAAACTTCTTCCATAAGCTTCTGCGACAATGGTCTGCCAGCAGGTATATCCCGTATTTCATCTTTGCTAAGATTATTTCTATCAACTCAGTTCTTTTAGTATCTATTTTCACTTTTTGATACTCCTTCATATTATATAAATTTCTATATTATTTAAGAAAAGCAATTAAATTACACCATATTTCATTGAAGACTATTGTTGTTCTTGTTAAATACCTCAACATCAACTTGCCAATGATTATCATAAACATTATTGTTAAACAAATAAATTTTCTAAATGCCATACAAAGAATTTAATACTGATTAATCATAAATTGACGATTAAAAAACTTAAAAAACATTACAATTATTTATATTTTAACTATTAATTTTCTATCATTTTCAAATCCATACATAAATGTAAACCTTTGAAGTGCAAAATATAAAAATTATTGATTCAATTACAAAAGATTCGGAAACCCAAAATATATTCGTCTCTTAAACTCTGCACAAGCCATTAACTTTTCGTTTTAAAGTATATAACCTTTTTTTCGCTTTAGAAGCTTTTTTTCATACAAAGAATTCGTAATTTAAAGTTTATCCAGATTATATATGCTTTCTTTCTACATTTTATATACTCAAATAAATTCAAAGGAAAATATTTACTCGAACGAAGAATTCTAACACGAATGTGGACGAAATTGAAGTGCACGCTCTTCTTTCGAGGTATTTCTGTATATGGGCTTTTACCGGAGAACGCGGGATAGGCAGCTGATGTGACTATGTGCAGCGCAAGGGGCCGGTGGTACGGAAAACTTCCGGTAGGATTTGTGCCTGGGTCAATGCACAGATGGTGGCCCAAGTGGGCGGGTATTTATTATTTTAGATATTTCTTTTTTACTTCATTAGCACTACAGTATTTAAATGTAGTACCGTCAGTTCTCCTTTCCAGATGGTATTGCACAACGTCAGTTAGGAGTTTTTGTTGTCTCAAAAGGCTAGAATTTCAAAGGGTGGTCTCCGATAATCGCAGTTACGAGCCGGGGGAATCCTGAAAGAGGATCTGCAAACACCAAGTGGAGAAGGGGGTTCACTGGGCGGACAATGCTCCTACAGGCGCTGCTGCGCGGCGACCTGGGGATCGGTGGCTAAGAAAACATTAGGATGTTCGACGAGAGTCTCCAACCGGAAAAATAGACATAAACTCAAGGATGCTCGGTTTCCTTCTCCAGAGGTGGATCTCGACCGGCAGGTTAAGTAACCCGCCGTGCACCCGCTTCGGCAGGTCTCACTACTGTAGTAATTACCTGCACCAATTAACTTAAATAAATCTAAATTCTACCGTTCCTCAAGGGTACTTGTGAAATTACGCAAACACCAGTTCGTAACGATTTCACAATTTCTTCACTAAAAAGCTGTGAGCTAAATTATCTCACGTGAAACCAGTCACAAGAGCTTACGCACTTCACAGAACTTCACAACTCA
>JAHNZQ020000049.1:2144891-2246306 GCA_019155205.2 Gracilaria vermiculophylla
GTCGGAGGTAGCATGCTAGAAGTCGTTGTGGTAGTAAATTCAGACAAACAGATTGGAATCCTTGGCCTCGGCGTTTTTCTGAAGCTCACATGGCTTCACTATATTGCCATTCTTCACTAAATCTGAACAACAGACTTCACTACTTTCCTCGACACGGAGGACCTGTGTAAAACGTGTAGCATGCTTTACTCACGTCTGGAAGAATTTCTTCTTTGCGTAAATTCCCTACTATAGCGCACGCAGACCAAGTTGTGGACCACGTGGCTCAGTTCATAAAATAAGAGCCCTCCTAAGGAATATCCCGTCGTAAAGCCACACCATAATATCACCTTAGGACCCACTGTACTACATTAAGAGCGCCGGCGTAACCTTCGCGCCTCTCTCAGTAAAAGGGGACCAAAGTTACGGATCTGAGCCTTTCGCGTATGTCTATATGTGCCTCTCAGGATGGATATCCCGTAGCCTACGGTTTCTGATCCACCTTGGTCGCTGCGAGCGCCCATACTTGAGGTGTTACTAGTCTCACTGTGCTCTTTTCTTGTACAACGATCTTTACGGCTCACCCTTTTTTGCCTTATGGCTTCCTCCCTTTTTCCAACCTTTGTGGTACATCCTCAACCTTGGAGATCTCGCGACCCGCGCTTCCACTATATTTCCCATCTCCTTCCTACACGGAAGAACTACACTCTCAGACATCCACCTAGTGTGGATCTTTCTTATACCTCTCCTGCCAAGTGCTGCGTGAGCAGCCTCTGTCTTTCACCCAACTTTTTCGTATTTTTCCTTCGAGTGTGGTCTACCGCCGAATTACTTCCGCAGAGGAAGATTTGGACGTCTTCGTGTGCTTTTCACCCTCGAGCGCTATTGCACTACATTAATATTTGACTGCGTTGAAAACGTTAATGTGCTGTGTACAGTAGCTTAAAACAAACAAATATGTATATTTTCATAGATGTAGTACAGTGGCTCCTAAGGAAATAGGGTGGTTTGGTCTTACGGTATAATATTCCTAAGGAGGGCTCGTATTTTATTAGCTGGGCCACGTGGTGCATAATCCCGCCCACGTGTGCTACAGTATCCTTGAGGAACGGTGGAATTATGATTTATTTGGGTTAATTTATGCAGGTAATTAGTACAGTAGCGAGACCTGCCGAGGCGGGCTCCCGGCTTGATACTTAATCTGCCGGTTGAACTCCACTCTGGGGAAGAAAATACAAGCACCCTTGAGCCTTCATCTACTTTTCCGGTTGGAGTCTCTCGTCGATCAACTGAGGTTTCTAAGCCGCCGATCCCCAGGTCGCATCATAGCAGCGCCTGTAGGAGCATTGTCCGCCCAGTGAACCTCCCCCTCCGCATGGTGTTTGTGGATCCCCTTTAAGAATTCCCCCGGCTCGCGACAGCGGATACCGGAGACCACCTGAAGGAACACGCACCTTTGGAGTCAACAAAAACTCCTAACGGACGTTGTGCTCTACTACCTCGAAAGAAGGGCTGACAGTACCACGATACATGTACATTCAGCATTATTATATGTCTTCAACGGTTTTCAGAAACGCAAGGGAAATTAAATATTCATTTCGGTGAAGAAACTTTTGTAATTATATGTCTGTTAAGGAAAAAGCAAAAGGTACAAAGGTTTATAGTGGCAAGGACTTAAAAAGAAAATCGATGAACAAAGGAAAACATATTCACAAATAGAAGATGTTTTTCCATGAAGTCATAACATAATGTTTTTCCATTATGGAGGAGTCCAAAAACGTATAGTGTTTTTGTATGTGAATTTCAGCTCTCTGCAAGTGATTGGCCGTTTTTTATTTATGGAACCCGGGACTAAGAAAATATCGTTTTGCAAACAAACATATTCTGGCCAGAAATTTTCAAATGTGTAATTACAAGGGTTTTTACATCAACGTTTTATAAATGACAAACCTTTTAAAACACTATAACGATTTTTACATGGTTGAAGTACTTGTTTTTCGATATTATGCTTTTGATACGTTCATAATACTTCGTATCATGCTTTTAATCAGCATTTGTAATAAAACAGTTCTAGTTAGCTGTCTATTTTTAACAAGAATAAGTTTTCAGTTTCAGACAGGGATCCTGATCATTATCTCCTTTTGAGATACGACAAGAGGATACTTCATATAGAAAACATACAATTGCAATTTTAATTTTTCGCTCAAATTGCACTGCCCCTTTTTGACTTATTTGAGATGTTAGATCTATTCGTTTAGATCATCTACACAAACATAATAGCAAACGAGCAAAGTATCAAATTTGATGAATAGCTCATAATTCAACGGGTTTGATTTCCCGACGGGACATAGAAAGGGCCAAACATTTTAAGACTTTTGGGACTAAAAGCCTATGTCTGTTAAAATGGACTTAACGTCTGAATATCATTGGATGTCATCGGCAACAGTTAGCCTCCAAGCTACCATTTGTTCACTCTGCTTATGTCTAGCTCAGTAGAAATAACCAAAGTGGCCGTCATTGGCTGTCGCCGAATTCTTTGGAGAGAGAAACCAATAATGGAACTTTTCGTAGATCAGCCAATCTCCAGATACGAACGAATAAAAGAGGCTTAGGCTTATCGTGCTTTCATGCTGTCTACTATGCATCATGAAACACGAACAGGGTTTCTCAAGGTGCGCAAGACCTCGTCGTAAATTTGGGTTCAAGACGGCCACGAAACCGCCAAAACACGCGGCCTATCCTTCTCGGGATGTGGTTCGAGCCTGCTTAGGATCGGTGTAAGTCTCTGGCATAAATTTACATGACAGCCCCAACTGAAGTCCATCCTTTTTTAGAAGATGAGGATGGCAATGCGCCTCAGAATGTCGCAGAAAGCAACATTGAAAAAGCAAGTGCACCCTCTCACAATTCTGAAGATGAAGAAGAGTTTCTAATGCGAGCTTCAGGTCCTGCCGAGACGCAGGAATTGTTCGACACTGTGGAACACTGTGTGAAGTGGCGAGACGTAAGTGGACTGCATTTATTTCAACCACATCTAATCATTCGGGTCGATGCTCACAAGAAAGAATTGAGCCTCGTTTTACTCTTCCTGAACAGTTCGCATCTCAACTGTGTACGCCTTTCGACTAGTAAAGAGCTTCTACGGCGAAGAAAACGAACGAAACCCCTTTAAATAGACGAACTGCTGGCGTACTTTGGTCTTGAGCTCGCAACTGCAGTTCATCGTCTCAACCGTTTGAAGCATTTTGGGTCCCAACCAGAACTTTTAGGCAATCCGTTTTTCAAGAAAAAATGGGAAGGGACACGTTCATGAACATACGTTCTGCATTGGGACTGTACGCCGCATATGATCCTGAGCTAGCTATAGTTGATCCTCCGTGGCTCAGCCGCGCTATTCTCGAGCTTTTTGCACGGAACTCTGCAGCCCTCGCCGTTCCTGTAGGTGTCAGTTTCTTGGCTGAAAACACAGTGAGATGCGAAAGTTGCTCAGCTGCACGATCGTACATGAAGAGCAAGCCGGTCAAGTTTGGAATTAGGTTCTACGTGGTGGTGGGTTGGTCACACGCTTATCTACACACTCTACAAGATAATGGATCGGGAAATAAGAGATGGCAAAGTCCAGTTCAGAGATACACAACAGTGTTTAGAAATCTTCGTGGGGCCGTGGAGAGAAAGATTGATGGAGAATTCGTTCCCAAATCGACTGCCTCCGCGTTATGGTGTGCTCAAATGGCACACCAGACAAAGCTACATGCTACTCCGACTAACGGGCGACTTATGGTGATGGATAATTTCTACACCAGGCCTTTGTTAGCCCGCCAACTATACACCTTGAGCGATGGTGAATGTGGGGTTTTGGGTACAGTTCGATTCACCAATATGGAGGTTTTGAACCGTTCGGCATTAAAAGAAGCAGTAAAAGAGCTCAAGCATGCACGAAGGGGAGAGTGGCGTTTGGTTCAAGTGTTCGAGAAGGCTTCAGATCCACAGGCTTTACCTCTGATGGCACAAAAGGCATGATTTGTACTGTTCAAAGGCCGCTCGGTGGTTTCTTTCTACATCAATTATTTGGCAGATACGCCTACTTTTCGTATTCACAAGCCCGACGCTCACGCTGTTCGTTGCGTCCACGGGCTTGCTCCCTTGCACAAATGGACTGGAGAGGAGTCGTTGCAACGCACAAAACTGCAGGTACCATCTATAATTGTAGCTTACAATTTTTTCATGAGCAGTGAGGACAGATTCGATCAATTTCGGTCCACGACTGCGACTCTGAGAAAAGAGAAGCGTGTGACGATGAGCATCATGACTTTTGTTCTTGATGCGGCCATCATCAACGCTCATGCACTTCTTAACGCAATCTCAAACGCTGGGGAAGCTATTATGGATGCCTCTATAATGAAGCGCCGAATCATTCATGGTCTAATCTTGGATCATGTGGAGTACAAACAGGTGAGCACCTCTCTGCTACCAATCTCTCCGGAAAAGTACCACCAGCTTCTCAGTTGCTCACCAAAGACGTTATCCGAGATTTCGCATTATTTGCTAGAGAAAAAGGGCCGAAAGAGTTTTCAATGTGTGTTGTGTGGGTTGCTGTCAGAGAATGAGCGGGGTGGGTACACAATGCTCTCTTGTTCAGAATGTTAGCGTGGCTTCCATGTGAACTGGTTCTCCTTCTTCCATGACACTGAATCCATTCGCACTATTCGGCCATCGGTTTATAACGCTGTTCTACGAGCAAAAGCTAAGATATCTTCGAAAACACATCGTAATAGACGCAATAAGGCCACAGTTAGCCTGTCAACTGCAATTGTTCCTTTAAAGACCGAAACATAATCGTCTTTGAAGCCCATGTAAGCGCCGAAATCATCAGGCCAAATCTTTTTGATACCCTCAAGAGCACAGCTGGGTATTTGAACTCGTTTTTTTGCCGAGGAAGCCATATCTTTCGTAAGTGTAAGCCTATTAAGCTGTTTTACGTGCTTCATTTTTAATTTTCCCAGGATCTTCATGAGCCGGATACAGAGTAGCAGTGCTCGTCACAATCGATGATGCTAGCTGGGTCCAATAGCAAGGCGTCCCACCACATTGTGGGCACGCAACATCTTCGTTGGCAGGAGTTACTGCCGGTAGTTCAACGCTGATAATAATTGAGTTGGACCTCGCCGCAAATGGTTCATCTCACTTTTCTTCTTTTGGGGTTAGAAGAGGTAAGCTCTCTTTGAAGAACAGACGCTAATTGCGTTGTCCCTTCGGTAAGTTGTCGCTCATCGCGACAAAGGTATGGAATTTGAACACTGCAGTCAATGCAGGAGACCAGGAAGAACGAAGAATGAAGATGATGTTGTAGTTTGCACCTCAAGACGCCTGTGATTCGCATGGTTGTGTTCGAAAGGTAAAGATCCAAGTGTAGCTTTCAATCATCTTTTATGGCTTCTGAGCCATCCATCTGACTATGCATCCACAAAGCTCATTGGCTCTTTCTTATGTCTATCTCTGTGAACATTTCAACTTTTAGGGTCGAAAGGGTTAACAACGCCAATATTACCTGGAGCAAATCGAACGGAATTGCTCAAATAGCTCTCGGCCCAAGTGCTGTTTGAGCAAATACTTAAGGACAGTTGCTGCATTATAATTGGGACACATATAGTGCCAAATCCAAAACACTCGGCATCCAGCCCAGCTCGTTGCAACGCAATACTCAAACATGACAAACCTTCGTAGTTTCTTTTGTGTTTGCTCAGGTGTAGGGTACACACTGTTTCCGAGCTCTACTATGAATACTGTTATTGACACAAAAACTCCATAACAAGAAAAGCATCATGAAGTGTAGCAAAGATACCAAAACAACCCGCGTGGATCTACCTATACTTTTGAAGAAGATACGGCTCCGACAAAATCCTGAATCGATGTGTCTGAGAATTTCCTTGGAGGTGCTGAACAGAACATGATCTAGTCGAAGACTGTCAGTGGGAAACACAAATGATCAAAACTTACAATATATATAACACATGTAATAAATGATGTAAACCAGTGCAACTATTTTGCTGATTTGCAAATATGCTTCGAACACTGATGAAGATGCTCTAACAATCAACTTTCTTTATGATCTTGTCTCCACTGATAAGTCGTTTACTTTTTACTTTATTATTGAACAATTATTTGCCGTAAGTATTTTCATTTACGTCGTGAATGAAAAGTTGTTTTATTTCGATAGGCTGCGGTCATATATCAGTAAGGCTTTCTTTATTCACTAGAAAATGTACCTAGTTCTTATTTCACATTACTTTTGGGGTCATTGACAACCGATAGAGAATAATGATCTACCTTACTTCTTTTGGTATGTCTAAATCCTCAAATCCGTAAGACATCCTGTGCTTGATTCATATTATCAAAACTTATTTGCCATAAATGTTTTCATATACGTGTCACGTGCAACGCTCTCGAGAGTGGTTTTTATTGGCACTTTGCTGATTCACTGGATTCCATTTAGGCCATATATATGAAAACGGGTAACACCTCAGGCGCCATTCACAGCCGTTTGCGCGGTGGTGCAGTACTGTCAGTTCTCCTTTCGAGGGAGTAGAGCACAACGTCCGTTAGGAGTTTTTATTGACTCCAAAGATGTGTGTTCCTATAGGTGGTCTCCGATATCCACTGTCACGGGCCGGGGGAATTCTTGAAGGGGATCCACAAACACCATGCGGAGAGGGAGGTTCACTGGGCGGACAATGCTCCTGCAGGCGCTGCTATGAGGCGACCTGGGGATCGGCGGCTTAGAAACCTTAGGATGATCGCCAAGAGTCTCCAACCGGAAAAGGAAATGAAGACTCAAATGTGCCTGCTTTTACTTTCTCAGAGGTGGAGCTCGACCGGCAGATTAAGTATCAAGCCGGGAGCCCGGCTCGGCAGGTTTCACTACTGTAGTAATGACCCGCACAAATTAAATAAAGTAAATATAAATTCTACCGTCTCTTAAGGATACTGTAGCGCACGCGGGCAGAAGTATGCACCACGTGGCTCAGTTAATAAAATACGAGCCCTCCTTAGGATTTTCATGCCATAACGCCACACCACCATATTTCCTTAGGAGATACTGTGCTACAGATGGACTCCAGAGCACCCGACACGGTGCGTGTCGCGTGACGTGCCACCCGCGCTGGACAGCCTCGCGGCATGCAAGCGGCACCACCGCGCAGCCCACTGGCTACAGCACGGATACCGGATGGCACCTGAGTTGCCCGGCTATATAAGCATTTTTGATACTCATTTATTTAGTTATTTTGGCCATTTCGGCTTTAGTGCTACAGTATGTAACGCGACAGCACTCCGGCCGTCACTCCCCGCGAACGGCACAAAGTGGAATCTCCGGTCTGAACTTACCGCCCACGTGGGGAGCTGGTCTGAACTTGCCGCTCACGTGGGAAACTCTCTCTATCGTGGGGAAGTATACCGTAGATTTCGGAAGTCAACAGCCCGTTACGCCGAGAAGCAATGTCTGAACTATTCTTTCTTTCCTCCAGGTTCGCACTCGTACAAGTATAGCTCCACCGTACCTCTGGTATGCCCCTTTTCGGACCACGTCCATCACCCGCTCAACGCGGCTTGTCTGATACCCGCGCAGCCAAAGATATTACATGGCAGCTCCAAAATAGCCAGATATCTCGCAGTGAACTATCACTGAACCCACGGAAACTGCCTCAATTACAGGACTTGCCGCATCCCCGTTTTACTCATTTGTCTTTGCTCCTGAACCCGTTGTAACGGCTTGTCGCTGGAGTTACGCCTGGCTCGTGTTCCTCGTCTTAGAAAAGCTCTGACTCTGAACCACCTCGCAAGAAGATGGTTCCGAACATCCTTTGTGGTATTTTCCCCTTTGGGGCTGAGCACTACACAAAACAATATTTTGATATCGCGCCTTTCATAAAATCAACAATAGAATAACTATAATTGACATTTAAACGGATGAGATCCTAATATATATATATATATATATATATGCCATGAATGTGATACAGAGAGCTGCGTACGTGGATTCGGTTGGTAGACAAGAACTCGACGACTTTTCTAGGCAGCGTAGGAGTGCGTCAATATAGAAGAAGAGACCAAATGGTACATAGAGTGGTAAGAACAGCACCAGATCTTATGTAAGCACAGGATGGCCGAGAGGCTGACGTCCATCAATGGGTAAAAGCGGATGCAGCACTTGCGGGTCAGTAAGGCCTGCTAGGTTGGCCGGCAGACTCACGGGAACAGATTGGTAGTCGTCTATGCACCGCTTACGGATCAGTCAGGCTTGGTGGTATAGCTGGGTAGTCTGCTGGTTCATTATAATAACTACAGTGGTCGAGACGTATCCAAAAGATGTCTAGCTTTACATGGGAGTTGAGGACGAGCTCAAGGACCTCTCTGAGAAAGACGCGGAGTTCGGATTCACTGCACACCATGCTTACGGCACACATGCCAGGTGCTGGGTCTTAAAATTATAAACGAGCTAATTTCATTTTGAGTAATTGCAAAAGGGAAAGGTTTCTTACGATGGTCATGCAAATAGTCGTTTAAACTATCACCACCTTCTAACTAGATTTTTTTCGTCACAAAATATCCGTTTGTTCGGCTTTGTGACGTCTCGCGTGAAACGTTTTTTTAGCACACTTTTTCTTTCGAAATTTATGTTTTCACGTCATGATTTGACTGCTTTAAGTGGTTAATATTTTCGATTATAAAACTTGAACTAACATTTGCTGAACTGTTTGAAAGTTAACGGAAATTTTATAGTCGTTTTGACACTTTGGCTGATTTCTACTCGAGCATAATTGATGGAATGATCGCCAGTTTGAAAGTTGAAAACTGCTTTCGTTAGGCAAAGGCTTTCAATGTTTATTACTGAGCGGGATATAGGCGCTTTAAAAAAACCCCAAATAACACTCCGAGAGCGATTTAAAGTTCTTGAAATGTGCAAAATTTAATACTTTTCGCGGTGCAAAGCAGAAAATTTCTTTTTTTCGAAACTCAGAAGAGTTGTAACGCGGCATCTTCAACGAAAAAACGTCCAAACAGTGAAAGGAAGAAAAGGAAGATAATAATATTTACTTTAAAGGTCTTGTATCGTTGATGGTCTACAGAAACGGCGCACATTTTTTAGTAGTGTAAATGGCAATATAAAATGTTAGTCTTAAAGATTCTTTGAAACGGTTTATCATGTTGGAAAATAAAACGACGGTACATCTTGTGAGTGTTCTGGAAAAGTTTATCTGTTTTCAAGAACACACATAGTTTTAGTAACACAGTTAAAAAACGCAATATGCCCCCCAATCTTAGAATCTGAGCTTTTCGGGCACCTATCTTTTGACAATTTCGCTCACTTTATGGGCTTTTAGCACATTTTCTACTGTCATCTGTCAGCGCAAGGTAAAATGCCACTCTTTATACAGTGCGTTTCAAAAGTATAGGACACTGTAAAAGCGTGCCAAAATATGGATTTCTGCCTACTGTAGCCACCCCCCTTCGTTAATACCATCACAAATGCGTTTCAAAAGTATAGGACATTCCTTGGTATCCCGTAGTTATGGCGAGAGGAAGTCCTCTTTCGCTTCCAAAACAACACCAAATCCTTAAATATAAAGCAGAAGGACACAACGTGTTCAATATTGCTAGAAACCTCGGCCGTTTGCGTCATGTTGTAGCATCTTTTTTATCAAAGCCGACAAAATATGGATTTACAAGTTGTACTGGACGCCCCAAACTTCTGACACCAGCTCCTGAGAGGCTTATAAAGCGTGAACTATAGCAAGGAAGTGTGTCGTGCAAGACAATTGCAAAAAAAATGCCTAAACAAGTCTGAAAATCAACAGTATGGCGAGCAATCAAGAAAACAAATTTATATCGATTTATCACAATGAAAAAAACATTCGTTTTGCAGGACTATTATAAAGGAAATCGCGTTGAATGTTGTGCTCAGATGGCTTGCTGGAAAAATGAATGGAAAGATTTTGTATTCTCAGATGAGAAGACGTTCAATATACACGTACCAGATTGCTTTAAATATTATTGGCATGATCTGAGAAAAGAAAAGAAAACTTTCACATCCAGGCATTCAGGTAGAGCTTATGGCATGGTGTGGGCTGGAATTTTTAAGAAAAGTACAACTCACATTGCTTTTATTGAGGGTAATATGAATTCGGAAAGTTATCAGAATGTTCTATACAAATTTTTGTTACCATTTGCATATTGTTTGCATGGAAATAATTTTGTTTTTCAGCAAGATAACGCTGCGGTGCACACTTCTACCTACATAAAAGATTGGTTCTTTGAGCTTGGCATGAATGTCACGCAGTGGCCAGCGCGATTGCCAGATTTAAACCGTATTGGAAACGTCTGGGGTTTACTGGCTAAGTTTATGGCCATGGCAGGCAATTTAATACAATTTTTGATTTATAAACTTGTATTGAAAATTGTTGGAAAACTATCGATAGTTCAACTATAGATTCCCACATAGATTCTATGCCAAAGCGGTGCATTAGTGTAATCCAGCAAAAAGGTGCAAAAATCAATTATTGAACAAAAGATAATGACCGTTTGAAGTAAAGTTTCCTATTATTTTGAAACGATTTTTTAAAATTAACATTTTTCAAAAACTGGTTTGCATAGGCCTACAGTACTAAAATTGATGATTTGCATCAAAATGCCAGGTGTCCTATACTTTTGAAACAGACTCTTCGTACTTCAGATATGATATTACTACCAAGTGCTGGCGAAACATAGGCAAGGCACACATCCACATTAGTTTGTGAGTATTTGGTGCTCTGCTCGGTGTACTACGAAGGAAGTTTGTCGTGGAATGTCTGCAAAGGTTTTTGTTGCATATTAGGTTTATCTCGTCATGAAAAGATTCAAAATATCTTCGGAGTGTATTCCGTCTTGCGACGATTCGAATACGATACGCTGGGTGAAATTTACAGCGCGAGTGTGATGGCCGTGAAACGGCCATGTACGATGCGCATGGTAATGAGTAGTGCAATAAAAGAAATAAAGTATATAATATGCACATCAATACTCGTGCACACAGGTGGCTGATCCCGACATTCAGCTCATGAATAGGGTCTGACTCTAAATCCGTTGCCTCCGACGAAATTGAATCTCCATGTATCAGTTGTACATTTTGCAACTGTTCTACTCGAGAGAGTTTCAACGCGTGCCGTGGCCTATTTCTTGCAAAACTAGGCTTATAAATCAGCTCAAGTACGTGCATATAACGTAACACAACAGGTATATGAACTGGTACATGTAAGATCCACTCATAACGGATTTGGTCCACGTTACAGCTGACGGAAAAAAAAGAGCTATGTGTGAATCTAAGCAAATATCATATGTACATTACCAAATAATGGAAAAAGACGACCTTCTGTTATTTAATACACATGTGGCATTTCGTGCGTGGCAGCATGAACTGGCGCGGCTGAAAGCTTGGAGAAGAAAGCGTCTCTCAATCGTTAGGGCCCCCTTGTTACATGGGTAAAATTTTGCGAACAGGGAAACGCCGACGTACTGAACAAATACGGCGCGTGGCATTGCAAGTGAATCGTGCAGGATTTACATCCTGGTCGTTCAGACTCTCTTAAAAACAAAGTGTACTGTGTAGCTACCTTTTCTTTTTTAGGAGAATATTGAATGGTTTTGGAGCTTTTCAACATGCCTCAAGAATTGCATTACATTTTGTGATGAAGAACTTTTAACTTGCAAATGATGCGATAGATAGTGTATGTACTGTACAAGCATGAGTTTAGAACAGAAGCTGTGCATTGTTCTGTGTATAATACACTTTAGGCTATAATTCAGTCATGTTTTTGGAGGGTTGTTTTGTACTGTAATTGAATACAGGGGTCGAAGCACTTTATAAAGCATTTGTTGTAGTTTGCAGCTGATCAACTGCGCATAAATGTGACCTTGGTGCATAAAGTATTTGCGCACGTATTCAACCATGGGAAAGTTTAAAAATATGGAGTGCTGGAAAAAGAATCAATTGTTGGTTGAGGCCTGCTCACAATCGCGACTCAAACACAATAGAAAAGGTTTGGGAAAGTATGGTGCAAAATGGTTTCGCAGCTTTTCGACAGTTCATTAACGGCGGGGATCTTGGAGCAAAAATGAAAGCAGGTTGGAATAATGTAAGAAAAGAGTTTAATGTTCGGTGTTACTATTTTATTGGCACAAGAACGAGAAACAAACTGGTTGTGTTGAACTTGGTGGAATTTTGTGGCAAAGCATTGGTAGAGTTGACGACCATGCCGTTTTCCGGCACTGTGAAAGCGGAACAACACGCATCGCCCACGGTGGGCACTGTTCTCCTGAAGGTGCTGGAGGCAGGCGCGGGCAGAAAAGACGTCGAGCGCTCGCGGATTTGAAAGTGGGCGGCTGGTTTGGTGCGGAACGGCGGCGCCGCCGCCCGCGGCATGGCGCACGCCGCGAGAAACGCGGATCTTCTGTGCGCGGCGAATAAGCGCGCGGCGCACAGGCGCGGCGCGCTTGTGCAGCGCGCCGCTGGCTGCGCCGCGCGCCGCTCGCGCCCTCGTGTGCCGCGCTGGCGCGCGCGCGCCGCCGCTGCCGGCCGCCGCGCGCCGCGCCCCCCGCGCGCCGCGCGCGCCGCTGTATCTTTGAGCGCGCAACGCGCCCGCCTGCCGCTCCTCCGCCGCGCGCGCGCGCGCGCGCGCGCAGCTGCCGCCGCCGCCGCCGCCGCTTGCCCGACGCTGCCGCGCCGGCGTGCGGCGCCGCACGCGCGCGGCGACGCGCCTCGGCCGCCGCTGTCGCGACGGAGCGGCGGCCGCGGGATGCGCGCGGGCTTGAAGGGGGAACGGGGGGGGGTCGCCCCGCGCCAACTGCGCGCGCGCGCGCGAGCCTGCGGCCGCCGGAGCTCGCGACCGCGTGCTGCCGCCGCGCCGCGTACCGTTGTGCATCACGCGGAGTAAGCGCCGCTCACGGCGCGGACGAGTCGTCACGGCGCTCAACCGACGCGCCGCCAGTGACATTCCATCGCTGCGCAGCGGCGCCAACGGCCACAGCGGTGCATGTCGCATCGCCGCCGCCAATCACGGCGCGCGCCTCCCGCGTGGCCTTGCAGCATGCATGTCCTTCATGCACAGCGTGCAACAAAGAAGCACTCTCGGCTGAGTGGGCAGCCCGTGCGTGCCGCCGCCGATGCGCCGCCGCCGCCGCCGCCGCCGCCGCCCTACTTAAGCTGCGCGCGCGCGCGCGCCGCTGCGGCCGCGGCTGTGCCGTCGTCGTCCCGAACGTCCCTCAGTTCGAACGTTCCCCCATCACCCCCGTCTGCTTTGCACCGCCCCGCGCACACCACCCCGCTCGCAGAATGGTCCGCATCTACTGGCAGTACTACAACCGCAAGCACGACCACCACCTGCCGCCGCACTTGGTGCAGGGCGGCCGGCGCCACAACGGCGAGCCTTTCTACATCTGCCGCGCGCTGGTGCACAAGGAGCTGTGCATCGGCAAGTTCTACCCGCGCCGCAAGATCGGCAAGGTGCCGTACGGCGGCGAGGAGTACCGCGTCGAAGTGTGTGACCTGCTGGTGTGCGACAAGCCGCACATGCTCAAGTGGGTGCCCATGGCCGACGGCAACACGCCGTTCGGCGCCGTGGCGGGCGGCTGCACCAAGGACGCCAACACGCTGTTTGTGGGCCGCGCCCGCGAGGACGGCGAGGTGCTGCCCGGCAAGATCTACCCCAAGCACCAGCGCATCTACGTCGGCGACGACGGCAAGGAGGTGTCGCACCACCACTACGAGGCGCTCGCCATGAAGCACGTCATTCCGCCGCGCCGAATGCACCGCCACGCGCACCACGGCCGCCACGCGCACCACGCGCACCACAGCAGCCGCAGCAGCAGCAGCAGCGACGCGCACGACTACGACCACTGAGCGCAGCGCACGCACGATGCACCTTGCACGCACCGCCACCACGTTACTATGTTGCGTAAACAAAAACAAAACACCTTGTCGGCGCCCGCGTGGGCAACGTCGCCCACCCGCCCGCGCCCGCCTGCCCGCGCCCGCCTGCCTTGCACGTGTGTTACTCGCGAGTTTCACCACGCCCCCCCGCGAGCACTCGCCTTCCTCCTCTCGCCGCGTCACGTGCCGCCGCGCCGCGCGCGTGGAACGTCGCGCCAAAGCGGCGCGCCGCGCGCATTCGGCTTCCACGCCGGTGCCGGCGGCGGCGGCGGCGGCGGCGGCGCGCTTCCACGCCGCGCGCCAGGCTGCCCACCGGCCGGGACACAACGCGCGCGCGCGTCGTTGCAAAGCGTGCCGAACCAACCGTTTTTGATTTGTTTGCGGCGCTCTTTGTGCGCCGCCTCCCGCCATCGCGTGCGCCGCGGTGAACAGCTGGCAAGGCTGCCAACGTCTGTCGCCGGCTATCACTTGTGTGCACCAATAAAGTGGTTTCATATTCATACACTCCACTGCGCACAAAACGAACAGAGGGCTTCAGTACTAACGTATGCACCTGTCAAGGAAAACGCTGTGGCCCGTTCCCTTCCACAACACAACACATGAGAGCAGAAACATGTCGCTTTCAACGGAGTCTGTGTTGGAAGCACTCACTCATGAGCCCCCCTGCGTCAAGCCACTTGGTCGAAAACATATTCCAAACTCACATACCGAGTTCCAGTCCAAACACAACACCGGAAACCGTTTCCGATTGCAATCGAAACGCTGGCAAATTTTGAGCAAGTTGTGACACAATTTTGCACCCACACTCAGCTTCTATTTGAGCTCAAGTCGTCACGTACTTCCACAAGAGCATGACACGCGCCACGCATTAAAACGGTTTGAGAAAGCGGTTGCGTTTTGGACGTTGCAGTGTTTTACTCGCTACCACCCCAGCTTTTCGTCTCAGAAGCCTACACTTGGTCCAAAGCACCCCATGACGCACTCCTATTCTTTGACGTATCGAACGTCGATTTTGATGCACAAAAAACGGAAGGCAGATTGGTTTCACTTGCCAAGTTCGGAGTAATGTAACACGTGCGGCGCATTTGGAATAGGACCGCTTCTCTAGTCAAAACATGTTCTGCAGTGTGCTCCGGCTTGTGCAACTATGCGTGCGCCATGCGTGCGCCGTGCACGTTGACTTGGATTTGCTGACAATCAAAAATTGCGTTTCTCAAAGCTCATTTGGCGATAGAATGAGAGCCAGAGGCAGTGCTTGGTACCAGCAGCAAATTAAATGACAAAGCTCGACGAACTGGGATACTCTGTGCGACCACTGCGACCAGGTCGGCGCCAAACACCAAATTTCTATGTAACAGTCCTCCAGGTAATGTGTCGGAAAGCTAATTTGACTTGCAACTTGGCAAGTGAAGCCGACCTCATTTCCGTTTTTCGGCAGTCCTCCTGACGCTCCACACGTCACATGAAAGCAGCGTGTCTCAGCTTTTTGTGTACCATATTATGGCTTCTACTACACAACGCAAACGTCGTACTTTAGCTAGTGTCTATTGGACCAGCGACCTCATATGAGGTCAATTTTACTTACTTTAGAACTGTACCTTAACATTTGAAAAATTTCCAATTTCTTTTCAATATGATATCTTAAAAGTGTTTTCTAGACCGGCAGCGCCGGACCATGTCCACAACACCCAAACAATATATGTAGCTGTTGAATCAGTCGTGGTTGTCAACAACATCCGTGAATTGGTGCCATGAAGACAGATCTTTGCAGAACTTGATTAGCTCCGTAGGCCGTTTTTCAAGTTTAAAATTCGAAATGTAAAGGCCTACGGATCACATTTCAATATTTTTTTTAAGTTTGCGTGATGGTGCGCTGACCTCATACAGTATGAGGACAGCGCACTGGTCCGATAGACACGAGTAAAACTCTGTAGTGTCCCAAAATGGCACTGTTTTCGCGTACTATTTTTTTGTGTTGCCCGTGCTTGCCTCGTGTCCACCGACCGCATAAGCGCCCACAGAGCTCGTACGTTTAAGGTATTTGGGTAAACCACTCGGTTACACCTCAACCATTCCAAGCTTTGACATCAACCAAGGACGATCCGCCCACTTAATTTCCGGCTCCATCGCTCGCTGCATCTTCCGACCTTACAACCAACTCATGTTGAACAACACAGGTCAAAGCGCGCTTTTGAGAAGCACGACAAGCAGCAACCTTTGCGCCTCTGCCTGCGAGTCTCTACTAAAAGCTCTACTTGCGCATCTCTGCGCGCGCAGCGAGCTTAATATGGCCGCGGAGCACTGCAGCACTTTTAAAGCTAAAACTGTGATTCGTCCTTGCCTTTAAAGCGTTCAGTACACATTCCGCGCTCAAAATAACGCCTGTTTGAAGCCTTTTCTCTGTCTTCTGTTGGCTGAAATGTGCAACTCTGCGTTTTCATTTCCATTCCACCATCTGCAGAAACTCAAGTACTCATTTGATTTCTACCAAAATAAACTCTATTCAAAGCTACATGTTTTCACTCTTTTACCACCAAGACATGCAGGGAACGAGTCATAAATGTTTCCGTGAATGGAAGCAGCTTGCTGCTCGTTTTTCTTGCAATCGCGTTTTGGAAGACAAACGAGCCTTTCGAGGCCACGTATGAGACGACTCAAAAACCGTTTTCCAACGCATTACATGGAAGACTGCTAGAAGCAAGCCAAAGAGCTCAATCGACACTATGGCGCTGGAACGGAGTACTTTATTACAGTCGCCATTAGGGTAAGGACACATACGTTAGAGTAAAATTTTGCTGTTGGCAGTTGCCCCACATGACCGAGATGCACATGTCTGACCAATCTTTTCTTCACAAAGAGCTATGTATCATCCCTTCGCGCAAGCTATATATCATCCCTCGAAAAATGCGGCCTTCATCGTTGCTTGACAGCCGCTCCGCGCAGGATAGAAGCGCGTGAGAGACAAAAACTGCCATTCCTCCGTAATTATTCGCACTTTCTGCCGCTTTCTGTGCATGCAAATACTGTCACCGAGGCTCTGAATGGGACACTTGCTTGAGGACAAAGCACGATGTTCACGTGCGTATGTTTTCAATCTTGCAACAACTTTTTGAAGTTTATCTTTTTTTTCGAAGGCACTACCAAGAATCATCATGGCATTGCCGCCACGTACACGTCAAAGTAGAAACATATTGACAACTCTTGTCGATTGGCAGAGTTGCTTTCGGAGCGCCGCATACTCTGCATGAAAACAGATTCTGCAAAAACTTCGAGTCTTTTGCTTTGCATAAATCTTTGCGCACGGGGAAACGCGCTTGAGAGATAGAAAGAAGGTGCACATTTTCAGATGGATAGCACTGTATGTTCGAAAGATGTATTGAGCTCAGCTTATCGCAACGTAAGCGACAGTTACAAGCCTTCTGCAATAAAAACGAGATCAAAACTTGTCTATCAAAGTTTCTGGGAGCTGGATAGTCTGGTTGGCTCGTCATAAAGTACATTATATATTTCCGCTTTTTTACAACAATTGTGAAAGCTAAAAGCGATGCACTGAGGAGGTTGATAGCAAAGCTTTTGCTCTTTCTCCCCTCACGAAACAGTACCAGCATAAAACCCAAGCACCACCAAAGCAAAGTTGCCGATTGAGAAACACTGTGAAAGTTTGACTTTTTCAAACCTTTGCATTCTTAAACTATTTTGAGAATATAGCAATGGCAAATTGTTCGAAGTTTTCGTTCGCAAATCTACTTCTCATGATTGTCGTCGTATCTTGGTGTCTTTGATACAGAGACATTGGTATGATTATCACGCCGCAGGTGTAGCACTATACACCTCTCTTTCTCTGCAAGTACTCACATGGTCTTGCAATACTCTGCGCTGGGGTTCTCTGTGGAAAGCGTTCCTTGTGGAAGATAATTTAGGCCCTATTATTGTTCACATCGATCATGGCAATGCTGTCTGTCCGGCGGTATTGACGACCTTTCGGCACAAAGCTGTAATTTAATAAAAAATTCATTTGGATCTTTCTCGAGAATACAATACGTCTTCTTTCTGTTTATAGCAGATCCATGCAAGGAGCTCAACTAAAATAAAGCTTAACAAATTTTCGTTTTGAAGGCTTCAAACCATTAATAATTGATTTCGAAGATCGATTTTTTATCTATGAATTGAATCATCAAAGTGACACTAATATAACATCAATCGAGAATTTGTTGGTAATGGGAAAAAATACAAGTGCATCACACTAGGTATTAATGAAATGAAAACTACTCTTGTAACGAAAATAGAAGTAAACAAGGGTTCACGAGATTACATATAGAACCTGGTTGAAACAGAACAGTTACTTTACTGTACGGTTGTGAAAACTCCCATACTGAGCGAGGTGTGATTGGCTAATAAGGGGAGGTAGAGTGGTGGTTGCGTATTCTACGGATGGCAAAAGTGGGAGAGCACAACAGGCTCGTGGAGGTCAACTCCACAACTGGCACGGTTCCTTATTGTTGTCCGATGATCCTATCACTCATCGGACTAGCTCTACTTATAGGGTTTGCTTGCGCCTTTTAAAGTTGCTATGGTTCAGTAGCTGCATTGTTAGTGCAGTTGCATTAGACTTTAACATTCAGAGATGCAATTGCCTTAGAGTTGCAGGCATCTCTTCCGCAATGCATTATCTCTGTTGCATTCAAAACATAAAACAGAATCGCGACTATGGGAGGCACACTGTAGACCTTTTAGACTACTGACGTCTACAGTGTGTCACAAGCATCTGTTACATGACACTGACAATGTTGAAGTTGCCACAACGGTAGTTTGGTACAATAATATAAAGTCTATTTCAAATTTACAGGACACCTGGTATTTTGACGTAAATCATCGTTTTTAGTACTGTAACACTTCAGAAATCAGTTTTCAAAACCTTTGAAGTTAGAAAGCCATTTAAAACTCATAGGATAGTTCACTTTCAAACATCGTTTTTCCTTTTAAAGTAGTTGATTTTTACTGCTTTTTAATAAACTATTTTAATTAAACGCTTTTGCATTGCAATTCTCTAACATCCTCTACATCAAGTATTGCTAGCTTTCTAATATAAAATTTCTTTAATCAAAACCTCTTTAAAATGGACTTAAATGGCCATGCATGCTAGCGAATACATATTTAACACTTTTTAAGGGGTTTTCGTGAAGTAAGCGCGCAAGCAACCGCACGACTTTCCTTTTAAGATGACAAAAAACATTTATATAATCACGGTAGAACAAACAATCGCCATTCTAGTTTTAGAAAAAAAGGATTCATATTACTGATAAACATGTGTAAGATGTTCAAAAGAGTTGTGTAAAACTATTCGAAAGTCTTTTTCAACCTATAATGCTTATAAAGAGGTTATACCTGTAGTGTTTTATCTCGAAAGCTGCGTCTGCAGCGTACTATGGGGTTCACCACAACTTTAGTGTGTTCAACTTTTGTTTGCTTTTATTTTCCTGTGAAACTAATATTCAACGAATTGTAGTTCACATAAATAAAAGTTCTACTGAACAAAACATATATCACTTGTGCATCTTTCTTTTCTGCTACTGCTCCTCATATCTCTTTTCACCTTTGTTTGCAAAATATAATTTTCAGAGCAAAATGTTTTTTAAGTCTAAACAATGTGATAATCTTTCTATTGTTTTTAATAACTACATGTTCTTTTAAAAAACGAAAAAACAATTTATTGATCAATGTATTGAATCATAAGTAACTGAGATAAAATTATTGCGTACAGCTCCGCTCAAAAGTGATGCTGGGCATTATTGGCTTAGCAGCAAAACGTCCCGTTTAACCTATATTGCACTAAATATTTACAAAGAATGGAATTGAAATGATAAAACGGTCTAGATCTAAACTTGCGTTTAAATTATTTTGTAACATGCCTTTGATTCAAAACAATTGTTGTTTTCTTGTGAAAGAAAGAAAACGTGATGTGAAAATACTAACGCGAGCTCTAAATGTTTTTATTTTTTGAAGCGCTATAATGAATGATATTACGAAGAAGGTCGGCAATATCTCAGTGACTTTATATGTTTAATCTACGTTCAAAAATGCTCTCCTGTGTTTTTTGCGTCTAGAAAGGTGAGGACTTCTGTGCCCACCCAATGGCACCTTAAGTCCTCAAATCACTTCTTTTCGTTTTACACCTCACTTGTTCCTTGCTGAGGTTATGGGCCCAACCCACGTCAGATTGCCCAGCTCGAATCCCACCATTCTTTTTTCTTTTCTTTCATTTCTCATCCTTTAATCTGTTCATTTCAGACTGTTTATATCACTGTGGTATGGAGAAAGAAGGTTGAAAAATAGGATATCAACCGTTTGACGAGAAGCAGGACTACAAGCTTCGGGGAATTCGAATTGATGCTGCCTACCATGCCAAGCGTATTGGAGAAGTTCTGAGTCAGGTTTGAAATCTCTTCAGTTCTGATGAAGAGAAGAAAGCCGATTGGGAGTTCAACAACAAGAAAGCTTATAGACTAATCGTCTTTGATCTCTCTCATGAAGCTCTGGGCATCGTGCAGAGTGAAATTGGGAACCCTTGCAAAACGCTAAAGAGACTTGATGAACGTTTAGCATCGACGTCAACAGCATCTCGCACTGTTAAGATATGCGAGCTGATTTACATGAGGTATTCTGATACTAAACAGAATTTAGGCCACCACATTGACAAAATTGCGGCGATTAATGAGCAACTTGGGCCCATGATTACGTAACTGCCCGATGAAATCTCTTCTGCAATGTTAGTGTCTTCAGTTACTGCGATTGAGCTCAATCCTGTCTGTGCAGCAATCAAAACATTTTTGACAGAGAATTCATCGTGGGAGATTGTTGCTGCTTATCTTCTCGACGAGATCCGAACTCTCGGAACTCATATATCTGAACGAGCTACCGCAGCTAGAGCGGAATGCGATGTTTGCGGTAAGTACAATCACACAACAAATCGGTGTTACCTAAACCCCATGATTCCCAATATCCGACTTAATTTTTCATAAGACTTCTCCAACCCCGACTTGTTGCGAGGGGAACCTTCCAAGGCTTTTCTAATACAAACAATTTATTTCTCTGGTGTTAAAAGTCGAGATTTTCCTGGTGATGATGGATAATGCTGCTGCAATGAACTGGGATCGTCAACATGTTGAAGTGAAAAGTGCCATCCTTCATGCAACGATGCCTACAGAATCTTCCGTTTCTATCAAACTTCCTACACTCTCAGATATAGATGAGGCATATGGACACGTTCCGAAACTTTTCAAGTCTTTTTATGGCAGACGGTTAGCTCCACGACTCTGGTTTAAAAACATTTCGGCTTTTGTCCGCAATATTGGTTTCAAATCACTTTGTTTAGCACCTTGAATTTTTGTGAAGGGAACCGGACAAAATCTTTTTATAGTCTTTGACTATGTAGACGATCTCAGTTTATGTGGTCCCTCCCATCTGATGGAATGGGTAAATATTCAACTCGGCGCGCAGTACGATATATCTGACCTTGGAAAAACGGATCTGTATTTTGGGAGTCTCAATTGAAGAAAAACCTAAATCAATCATCCTCCATCAGCGTTCTTTAATTGAAAACCTTTTTAGCATGTGTCATATGCATAACGCTCTTTCATCAGACTACCCCCTACCTGACACTCATTGCCTCTATGATTCTTTATCTGTTCCTACTGAGTCTGCGTTGATGCCTTCAAGTACTGTTCATGAAAAGGAAGTCTTTTGGATTGATGTTGTTCTTGAGCACACGAACGAGACCTGACATGTCCACCTCTCTTCCAATTCTGGGAAAGTTTGCATCAAATCTGCTACCTCAACACTGGCAGTGCATGAAGAAAATGGAGCGTTGTTTGATCTAAACAGTCAACTATGGCTTTCTGATTCCTCGAACGTACTCTACGGTTGTATCAGCGTGGTCGGATGCTGATTGGAATCGGGACCTGAATACATGTCGCTCAAGGGAGTGATTATTCGTCTGCGATAGTGATTTACCCGTCATGTGGAGCTCAAAGCTGCAGGCGTCTACGGCTCTTTCCACTATGAAAGCCGAGTTCTATGCCCTCTCTGAGTGTATCAATCTGTTTTATTAGCTGAAGAACACCTTGGACGAACTTGGGATTGATTGAAGTCAACTCATGCCACTATATCAGGACAATCGGAGAGCTATATATTGGATGACGACTGATTTGGCAATGCGCAAAGTCAAAAATATCAAAATCGGACATCTTCACGTTCGGGATGCGGACAAGAATGGTTTGGTTTCAGTGAAACATGTTGAATCTGCACAGAACTGGGCTATAGCATTCACGAAGTACCTGGATTGCGATGCTTTCTATCTACATCGTGCCGCTTTGCTTGTTACTTCCTTATTGGTTGAGAGAAGATATCAGTGACTTTGAATGTTTTAACTACGTTTTATCCTTTATGTATTTTTAATACTTTACGAGATCTTTTTTCTACATAAACATGGACAGGCTTATGCTCACTGTGTTTCTTGCGTCTAGAAAGGTGAGGACTTCTGTGCGACCCCATGGGCACCTGAAGTTTCAACTCACTTCGTCTTGTTTTACACCTCACTTGCTCTTCGCTGACAATAGGATGCAAGAATTGGAAATGTGGCGTGCTGTATGGATTACCTGTTCTTTTGGAATGCACCGAACATCAATATAATATGATGGTGTAGAGCAACAGCTCTTGGCGGATTTGGCGACAATTGTCTTCATAGAAGGCTGGTAAGCCCGAAGGTTTGTATTGTGAAACATACTAGATTTTCTTACGAAGGGGTGTGTCAGAATGAACCGTGTAAGGAGATGGTATCCTCGCAAATTAGTAATAAATGGCCTTGTACGGGTGTAGCGCGTGGAACGCGTGGAACGTTTGGCATAAATTACGAACGTTTTACTACCTTGGTAGTTTTCCAGTGGCCCTGGCACAGGAAAGTACAAGTGTATGGCCCATAGCAGATGTGAACTACTTTATTTTGAAAACTTTCAGAGAGTTTCGTAAGAGCTTTAAAAAATGGGAAGTCTCCTGAATGTTTGATGTTATGGACAGTGCGCCGCGTGAAACCTTTTGGAGTCAAAAGAGCCTGTAATATATATTTCACACGTTAAAGTTCATGGAGTGAACATTTTTAATTGTGCAATGCTAGTTAGAACTAAACTACTCTTCAAATACAATCCATCTCCCTTTCTGTGGACAAATTGCAGTTTAAAACTCTTCAACTTGTTATTCTTACAAATTTCTGTGTACACGCGTCGATGTAAACAATGCGTTGGCTATTTCCTAAGACATAAAGAAATTCAAACCTTTTTCCCTAGAACTTTCTTTTATGAGCGTTTTTTTTCCGAAGTCGACTTTTCGGTTAGAAACAATTCTGTTTCTCTTTTCAGATAGTAAAATTTTTAAAAAAATAGGACGTATAGATAAAACTTGAAATATTTACTCTACCCGGAATATTTTCGAAAGGTTCTTTTAACCTGCTTTGTCGCCATTTGGTTCACCACTTAATTGGAAACCCGTCCAATACTGCGACCATTTTTCTCGTAATGTTTGTTTAGCACAGCATTCCAACATCGCATCACTCGTAAATCTCAGGGAAAGTCTTTTGTAAGAAAAGAAGTATCATTGCTTTTGTATCAGAAACGCTTCAAAGAAAAAATGCTCTCCAGTATACACAAAAATTGTATCGATTCGGGACTGATCTCATGGAGGCCGAATTTTCCTGCATTGAATTTGAGAGAAAGTGGTTATTATTTAAGCTATGGCAAGCTGAGGCGAACCGTCTAAAAAGAGAAACATAATATGAAAAAGAAACCAGCGGAGTTCCAAGAAGAACCAGTAAAACATTAATGAAAACGTGGAAATCGAAATAACTTAGAGTTTGAGAAATGTAGTAACTGACTGCTTTTTTTATAAAGGAGATGTGAAAGACACTTCCAAGATTTCTCGTTGATTAAGATAACACTGAATGCAATTCCGTTACTTCATAGTAGAAAAGGTGTTTTCCAGTGCATTGCAACCTGCAAGAGTGGCAAGCTAAAAGACCCAGCGCACTTCTTGCAGTCAGCACTCTGGACGGACATTATTACATCGATTTCATACGTGCATAAGTTTATGAGCAAATAAAGCACTCTCTGCGACTTACGTAGTACCAATACAAGAGAGAGGAAATGCCGAAGGAACGAAAAGTCTGGTCGTAATCGAGTTAGTTTCTAAAGTTCGAAAAGAGTCCTACTTTCGTACACATCTTTCAAGCATTGCCTTTCGATATTTCGATCTTCTTCATGAATTACATGTATGCAGAATATAGTTTGACCTCTATAGATAATGAATGAAAAGTACTTCTGACACCTCATACTGCAACAACTCGTAGAGCAATACTCTTTGAGCAAGGAGTATACCAAGACGTTCGTATATTTCTCTCAAGAGGTGCAGCACAGGGAGGCGCTACATCAGAGAAAGCATGTCCGCGTCGGAGTATTAATCTGAGGCGCTCTCTCTCGTCCTTGAAGAGAGACATTTGAAAAAATAGCTTTCCAAATAGATGTGAAGGGTTTGTGCCTTTTTTTACATGGGAGAAGAAAAGAGTATATTAAGAGGCTCGTCTAACCAGCCTGTGAGCTGCCATAAGAAATAAATTAAGTAGGAGAAGAAAGAGGGTGTATGAAAACGGGCCACGCAAGTGCCAGACAAACAGAATAGCCGTGAAGGAACCTTATAGGAGTATTCGGATTCGGGGGGCTTTGCGCAATTCGCTCGCAGGAAAGGAGCGAATACGAACAAACCGATGAGGAGCATCTTCTCTTGATTTTCGATAGAGGCTTGTTTTTAAAGTAGTGTAGATTGCCAAGACTCTAATAAGATCTTAGAAGCACTGACTTCACTGCGCTCAAAAAAACCGCCAGCGACTGGCAGTGCATTCTTACGCCCTACAGGGGCCCTAGGAAAAATGTTTGTTTGTTTCTTCAGGAAAGGAAAGTCGCAAAGCTCGTTGTTTGAGCTCTGTCTTTTTCGTCGAATAAAGATAATCCTGTAAAACGCCAGGTAGATTTTCTGCTACGTTGCCGAGTTGCTCCCACGTTCAGTATACCACATCATGGAAACCTTCCCATTAAGCTAGTATTTCAATACCATTGGGCCCATCACGGATATCACAAAGCGAGTCTGTACTCTGTACTTCGGTTTCGGTAGTGCTTGCATATTCAAGCAGTGTTGGATCAACTTCATTTCCATCCAGGTCTGCGCGGTACAGTATCATTCTAGACGCATACACCAACTGTTTCTTCTGGTCAATGATGTCTTCGACTTCAAAGACCCAATTTGACTTGGTTGACACCACTCGGCGCGGACCTCTCCACATGAATTTCAACTTGTGGGTCTGGGCGTCTGCGATTCTCTAACCAAAACAAAACTGCCGACATCTATTTCGTTGTGGCGTAAATTAGTCTTGTTGTTATCACGTTAGATACTTCTTTTCCGGTTCCTGGTCACTATCCAATCGATATCTATATGTATGTCGTGGAGCGACTTTTAAAGTTTGTGGATCCCAATAAGCTGCCTCATTCGAATTTCATCTTGACATGAAGTGCGAGCAAACGGCTCAATTGACCACGCTCTCATAAGCGGCTTTACTGGAACATACTCCGTATACATCTCCAGTGGTTTGCGATATAGCAAATACTCGTCACGGCGGCAAATCCCGAGACGCTTCAAAGGCGCATGATTCAGTACGCTCTGAACGCTTTCTGCATCTCATGGCCAGTCCTTTTGCTTGATCTGCCACTCCGATGGAAGAGTTTTATAGGCTTTTAAGACTTATCTACAAACCCTTTCTACTGACCTCCTGTTCCAAGGATAGTACGGTGTCGTAAAAGTAGTGCGAGTAGTGAAAGTATTCAGAGAGTGTGTGTAATAACTGATTCTTAAAGTGTGCCCCTTGATCAGATACTAACCAGTTCCAGACCCAAAATGAAGCGATCCACATTTTCAATGATCCGGCAACTGCTGTGCTGTCCGCCTGTATGCATTTACACAGCCATACATAAGAGAAAAGTTCATCACGAATAATTAGAATATAATTCTGGTGCGTGGGGCTCTCTCCTATTACAAGAAAATCGCAGTGAAGAACTTTATTTGGTAGTGTTTCATGAATGGCCCTTCCAAGTGGGCGTGAAATTCGCATGCTCGTTCGAGAGACAATGGAGTTGATACATTCTTTCATGAAGAACATGACATCACGATGTTGTGCTATCGAGAAATTCTGTTCACGCATCACGCTAATGGTTGCGTCAGGTTTACGATGCGCGCCGACACCGCAGTGTGCTATAACCATGAACTTCAGCAACAGTTCTTTGGCCGTTTCTTGGATAAGAAAAGCATTTCCACTCATGCAGATGTTGAAGTGATGTTCCCCGTCTGAATCGTGCATAGGTGGGCCTCTATTACTGCTCGTGCTTGGTATTCTCAAACCGTGTCCACAGACGGCCATACAAAATCTGTCTGCAAACAACAGGCGGGATTTTGTTGCACTGGAAAAGAAACACGAGTTCCTTGACTGTCTACAGAGACGGCGAGCAGAAGGAGAACGCAAGCAACGACGCGGGTCGTATGCTGTAGCAGTAGTTTACTGGTGCGACTAGGTTCTCTACCAGTCTGTGCTAGACTAGGCAGTTTCAGTAGATTAAGTACCGCAGCGAATGTTAGCACGACCGTTTTATAGTGCGGTATCGATATAACATACTTACGCAGCATCGACAAGAAAGATGAAACGTTGACGATAGAGGGTATCGACAGTAGAACCATCTTCACACTCGCAATTCTTGCCCGAAGTCAACGTTGCGATTGGCGGTAGGAGCGCATGGTGAGCGTACGATCCACTGTTGACTGGGGACGAACAACTTTCCATTGTCCAAAAACAGTTCCAAAGGTTGGCATCGTGGTGACTTTGTGAGCCCATCGGCGGGATTTTCTACTCCACGTATCCATCCTATATCACTTATTTCGAAAGCGTGATAGGCTTCCCGCGTGGTCTGTATGTCTAACATGAGCCGTTTCTCAGTAGTAGTAGTACATTGAATGATCGTCTTGAATACAGAGTCACTGTCTGTGAGCATAACCAGCGGGATGGATTTGTTCAGTATTGTTTCCAGCTCACGTTTGAACAGAAAGACCAGATCAAATGCATCAGAAGAAGCATAAAGCTCAGCACCCATAACCGAATGAACTCTACGGCGGCTCTTGTAGCTACTAAAATGTATGATGTTGTGGTGTCCAGATTTGTCTGAGAGAGCGATGAGGTATCCTAGCTGAGAGTGCTGGGATGGGGTGTTAGCGAATGAGCTGTCGCTGTAGACCTTCAAGTGTAAAGTATCCAGATCAAGTTTTTTTTTGCAGAATGCCTCGATGAGCGGTAGCATGTATCTTCCAAATGAGGGCATTAGTGCGGTCGAAGACAGCAACATCAAATTGTTCTTCTGTAACCTGAGCGAGAAGATTGATCGGGGCGGCAATATCGGGGCGAGTATGCACGAGCCATGCCGGTTCGTAACGCTTAGATCTGAATTTCGAATACATTGCAGTAGTAGCTCGCAACGTGATGCGAGCTGCGAACTATGACTGCTGAAGCTTGTAGCCGTCAGTTAGTTGAGTTATATCTATTCCAGCGAAGCGAAAATCGTTGTAGCCACGTGGCTTAGAGTCGAAACGAAGCTCAGTCAGCCGAGAGCTGTTGTCGAAAGCCTGTGTACCAGTGCTAATGGTATCATCGACGTATGCGCCAGTTAGCCCGTGTAGTTTTCTATTCACAGTCTTGAAAAACAGGGAAAGGTCCCCGGCCGTCGGGATCATCATTACGTCCTGTCGCAAATGGCGCGAAAAAGTAACGTTCCAATCGTCTCCAGAATCAGTGAGATCATAGAGCGGTTTCAGCAGTTTCAGAAGCTGATTCTCAGACAAGCGAAACTCCTGAGTCGGATGGACGTATACATCGCGCATGAGCTGTTCTGCCGATTGCAGATATGCTTGTGAGACGCCTTGAGACCACAGTGGAAATCCAAATATAGCTGCTATGGCTGCTAGTACGCGTATAGAGGACTGTTTGAGTGTTGGGCATTGATGGACGAGAACATGCTTGTCTAAATCTTTTTGACCTTGTACAATAAACCTTGCTTTGTAAACTTCGTCTTCTGTGTCGGTATTCGTGATAGACAGCGCGAAGCGGCCTCCCAGGATATTGTGCTGTATCGTAGGGTCGAGATCTTCCCGACAAACCGCTTCGTACACGCCATTTTGTGCCAGGCCTCGTAGCTCCATAGCATTGGAGTCGTCAAATAGCTGCAATTTCCCTTGAACGTCATAGGGGTGGAGTACCTCGGTTATATGCGCTGAAGACGTCGAGTTAAACGTGAAGTAGTTTAGACCTCTTCCGAGGCGTTGCAATTCTTTGTCATTAGTGTTGGTTGGGTCTGGAAGTCCGTGAGCGATGTTGTAGTGTGCAAGGCGGCCATTCATGTTAACTGTCACGATCTTGTTAACAACGTTTTTGATGCAGTACGGACCGGTTCAATGTTTCTTCTTCTCGTCATACACCAAAACCTCCTGCCCTTGTTCTAACATATATCGCGCTGCTGGCGGAATGCGAGATCGCAGAGCTTGCTGAATGCGGAGTTTCGTTGTTATGGAGGACATTGCGCGCCGAGCCGATTCCAGTGCACGCAGGCGTTCTTTCTGGTAGGGGACGGATGACTTCGGGGCTGGAAAACGAGGAAGTGTGCCATACACCAGCAGGGACGGTACAACGCCTTCGGGACTCATTGCATCATTCATACCCTTTACGGCATACCGCAATGCGAGTTCGGCGTCGAGTGACGGACTACGTTCCCTAACCGTGTTGAATATTCGCCGGAGTGGTGCATGATAGCGCTCTCCTGAGCCATTACTATGGTGCGACTGAACGCCAGACATGCGGAGGTCTATGCCGTAGTCTGCGATGCAGTGATCCCAGTACTTGGAAGTAAAGGCCGACCCTTGGTCGACTCGCATGACGGAAGGGAATCCAGTGTACGTAGTAGCCCACGATTCAAGGAAATTATCCCATATGTCTTCCACAGATTCGCCCTTCTGTATGATTGCATTCTGATAATGTGTCTGAGTGTCAACGATGTGTAGGACAGGGATTCTCTTCTTCTTTCCGAATTTTAGGTACATGAGATGTAGCGCTATTTGTTGATTGAACTGTATCTCTTCTTCGGGTATTGCTACACGAAACCGAAACGGGCGAGCGGAGAACTTCTGGCAAAAGCGGCATTTGCTAGATATTTCTTTCAAGATGTTTTACATCTCCGGGGACGTGTCATATGGCTTGGATCGCTTCAGCAGGTTACAAAGTTTTCCCGCAGAGAGATGGAAAAAGTGCTCTTGTAGTTTCTGTAGTTCGGAGCGTGTGAAAAGGATGAGCTCTCCAGGCTACTGGAGAAATAGATGTCCGTGGCTTCTTGCTTAGGGCAGAGACCATCCTGCGTGGTGGTGAACGAGCTCGTTCGTGAAGTTGTTTGCGTATAATGAGTGACGGTCAAGCACATCTAAACCAATGAGAAATGGGATGTCTGGGGCGACAACATCCATGTCGATGGTAATGAAGGTACCTAGTGAGGTTGGTATGCGGGCTTTGAATCTACCAAGGCTCTTGCGGTATTCGTCACCAAATTTGAATGCATACAGAGAGGGTGACAGTTTCATCTTCACTTTCATAATTCTACAGTAAGCACGTGCCTGATGAACACCGCAGACGGATTTGTGGGCGCCAGGATCAACGCAGCCTCCTTCGAAAGCGGAAGATGAGTGTTGCTTCGCTCTGGTATCTTTGGCGCTGAAACGGAGGACTTCGGCTACGATGCGGGTGTAGAATGATGACTGCAGTAATCGCGGTTTGGCGTGCTTTTGCAAGACCCGTTGGGGGCGTCTTTCGGCTTGTGCGGCGGCAATGTTGACTGCGGAGATGGTTTGAAGAGGTGTCAGAGAAGTGTCCGGTGGTTTAGGAGGCCTGTCAATGGGGAACGGATGGCCAGCGCGATCCCCTTTTAAAAAGCCTCATCGGAGGAGAACCTTGCCCCATTATCGTCAGCCCACAAGCTTTCAGCAGCGTTCTTAGGGTTCCGAATGAGAGCGGGCGTGACGCCGGCAAGCCAGGCTTCCCTCTCTTGTGCCTCATCTGCATTGGCTTTATTGGCAGCGTCGGAGGTATCCAATAAGAGTTTTTCCCCGAGTTTGGTCATGGCAAGGGCAGCGGTAGGATCATCTGATAAGTTGACAGGTTTCGTTCTGTTCTTCTTCAACCAATCGCGAGCGAATTGCCTGTTCTTCTTTATGACGTGCTCGTTACGTGGCATTGGGCAGGGGTAATGTCTTCATCCTGGGCGCTCACAGTTCCAACATACACTCAGTGCGAGTGGGACATCTGCACCTGCGCGTGGGCGCGGTTGCTACAAACGGCCCCTGTAATTGTATGGAGCGCATGGTTTGAACGAGGAACTACTAGCTGGGGGCCTTCCATACCGTCTTTGTCCGGCAAAATGAACCTCAGCTTCAAAGTCTGACTCAGATTCGTATTCGTCATCAGCGTAGTTAACAGCAGAAGGTACCGGCCTTCCTCGGTATTAAATCTCATCGGCGGACGGGAGTTCGTCAATATTCCCGATACGCTTTTGTGTTTCCCTCTAGCGACGATGGTTATACTCTGCGTTGAAGAGTTCTGACATCAGCTTTCGATACGGTAGCGCTTTGGTGTTTGTTTGCGAGAGGACAGAACGTGCCCAAGGGACTCTTTGAACTGCTTCGGAGAGAATCCACTTCTTGTGTCGTTCTGTTCGGTCTTCCACGTGCGCCATAGGTGTGAGCCTGTCGATGTCTTTAATCAGAGCATCTAGGGCCTTGCGGACTGTAATGTCTTTCGAAATAAACTTGGTTATATGTAGGGACCTCAGTTTTGCGGACGCGTCTTCTCTCGTAGTGTTGGAGGAATAGCGCTCGTTGAAGGCTCCAACAACTGCTCCCCATGACGTGAGCTTATCTTTGACTTCACTCCTGTAGAAATAGAGGGCATCGCCGACCAAAGAATATGGCAGATATTGTGAACGATCGTTGGTCTTTACCCTTTGATCATTGCAGTACTCCATGAATTCGGATATATGACGGCCACAACCTTCTTCAAGATCCCCTTTGAATTTGTCCCGAGCGCTTCGGTAGCTGTTAGAGAAAAAGAAGCAGCGCTTGTTCTCATATTGGTCTTCAGCGTTTTCGGCTTTGGGCGCTGCGATGGCAGCATTGTTCTCTCTATCGAGTGCCTGCGGCTCCTGAAGGCGAAACGGAAGTTGACTTGGAGATGGGGCGCCCGAAGGAGAGTAGAGAAAAGCATCTCCGTTTTGAACTGCATCTAGATAGTCCATAGCTTTTCTTCGAATCTCTGTCATATCTTTTTGCTCCAAATAGCAGCAATAACGCTTTTATCAAGGAGAGATCCAGTCTCAGCGTTCCAAGGGATGATTACTTCTCTGGTTTCCAAAAACGTTCTGATGCGCTTGTAAATATCGTAGTTACTTACAGTGCTTGGATTCACAAATTGCATTGGTCCTAATTCATCTCGGATAGAGACAAGTAACTCCTCCCCTCTGAGTGATGGGTCCGAAGACATGTAGCTTTCGAAAAGATTTTCCAGTCCACGTTGTACGTCATTGAGAAGACGAATAGTGCCAATTGGTTTTGCAGACGCGTTTGACATTGTGTAGATTGAATGCGGCTATTAGCTGCTTGATTTGATTCGCGAATGTCGGCAAACAATAGACGGGTGTTTGTTGCACTGGAAAAGAAACACGAGTTCCTTGACTGTCCACAGGGACGGCGAGCAGAAGGAGAACGCGAGCAACGACGCGGGTCGTATGCTGTAGCAGTAGTTTACTGGTGCGACTAGGTTCTCTACCAGTCTGTGCTAGACTAGGCAGTTTCGGTAGACTAAGTACCGCAGCGAATGGTAGCACAACCGTTCTATAGTGCGATATCGATATGACATACTTACGCAGCATCGACAAGAAAGATGCAACGTTGACGATAGAGAGTATCGACAGTAGAACCATCTTCACAAAATCTTTCGGGGTATGTACAACGTTTTTGGCTCTCATGACCAGACTGTGAACTGATCCCATCGGTTTTTGACGTGTCAGGAATGATTTGATCCATCACGTTCACGTGTGTGCAGCGATTTTGAGCTTTTCAAGAATATATTCGATAGCGTAATCAAAATGGGACAGATACGATGCCTATCGTTACACCTTCGTGATTACATGCCGCCTTAATGTTTGCTCAAAAACTTGGTGATTGACTGCAAACAACAGATTGTGGTGATCAGTGTACACATGAAGGGGGTCCTCGCCCATAAAGAAGTTTTCCAGATTTCGGAACAATTTCTATAGTGCGTATGCTTTCTTTTATGGTGTACTACATCTTTGCTGAGAGGCAGAAAATGCTTGACCAACGAAAGCCGGAGGTTGCTGAGCCTGATAATTAACCTCTTTATGCAGTTCCGAATGGTGCACCTGCGTCACCACTCCAGACCAGTACTTCTCAGAAGCGTCCGTGATGATACAAATGACGTGATCAGGCTTGAGATCAGACAACGGTACTGCATTGCGCTTTGGCTATTGAAAAGTCTTGAAGGCTGCTTCGTGCTCTGCTGCCCAGCCTAATCTTGTCAAAGGTATGCGTTAAATAGACTTTCCCGTTCGCTTAGAAAATATCTTCTATGCCTCTTGGAGCACTTTTCTTAGCTTATATAGCAATTATTTGGCGTCCGGAATGCATTAGCACAGCTACCGGACGCAGTTTAGAAACTCGCAGAGTTCTGCCACGGCTCTGTTGTATCAATATGTTTAAGAGCCTAAACACTGGGAGGGCCAAGGCGATAACCGTTCTTGTTGATTCTTCTGCCACACCACACCTACTGTTTCTTGAAGAATGGACTCTTCTTAATGGAGGTAAAGAACCCCTTTTCCACATATCTCTTAAAGAATCGATCCAGTATGTCAATGAGCGTTTCCTCATCATTAGCATGGCTGATAAAATCAACAATCCATAGTTAGAAGTTATCTTGTAGCTCTGCGGAGGCTGTTCGGACACATCATTGAAAGTGTGGTACTGCATTTGTCAAGCCCATGAGTACGCTTTGTAACAAGTATATTCCTGTCGAGCTGATCACACCACACGTATCACAAAAGTCCAGGTCAAGAGAAACTTTCCAATACCCTTGCACAAAATTATTAATGACAAAGACCTTACTTTCGGTTAAGTCATGGGTTTCTGAATCGACATAGGGCATTGGCCAGACGATGTTCTCAGTGGCAGAGTTGATCGGATTTAGGTCTACAATCATCCTGAACTTTTCTTTTGAGCCAGGTTTCGAAAGAACTTATGGCGCGGCGAGCCACTTTCCCTCTGGATATGGCATCATAAAGTTCGTGTGCACGAGCTTCTGCATAAATGTATGAAGAAAAATCCAATATGTTGGCGTGTGTATTTGCACGCTTTCATCCTGATTGATTCCGTTGTCTACACATTTCAATACCCAACAAATAAAAGAGCCGAGGGCGACTTTCCCAGCCTTAGTCCAAAACCTGCTTTTTTTATTAGAGCTCTCTTCCACACGCTCTACTCCCGTTTTGGTTACACTACTCTCTCTGCACTTGTCCAGCGATTTGTCCATCGCAGCCCTGAAATTGGCGTAAGAGTCTTCGCTGACACTTAGATACACATCTTTATCATCCATGGCATTCTCGTTCTCATTCATGGCGCCGTGCATTTTCACATGCCCCTGCCATTGTGTAGAGACCGGTGAGATCTTGTTGATTTCTTGGTGCTTTTCGAGCTCCATCTTAGAATATACGAAAAGTACGGGCATATAAACATCCTCATCGACGCGAGAAATCGCAGCTGTAAGTAATAAAGTAATCGGCTTTTTAAACCTGGAGCGTTCAAGAGATGTCTGCCTATGACAATCTCAGATGTCCGCTCATTGGCTACCTACCAATCGACATTACAAAGGATCATTTTTTCTCATGACGGAGTTCTAGCATCACGTGATCAATGACTTTGAGATGGCATGTGGTTGGTGGTGAGGCTTCATTGAAGATATCAAATGTGGCTTGTCGTGCGAGCTTATGAATAAACGCCATACCATCAAGCTTGCAAAGCTGATGGTACACTTCTTTTGGTCGGATGTGTGCAGAAGCACCCTGATTTGCTGTGACTCCCGTCTTAAGCGTTTCCGTACAGAACAAACTGTCGAAAACAGCAGAGGAAAGATGATCATCGTCACAAAGCTTCTTCATAGAACCTGAGCCTTTGACTGCTGCGTTCCGGTTCTCTCTGAATTCGTTCAGCAGCGGCTAGACTTATTCTGTTGTCGAGTTCTGACAGTCACGCATGTACTGTCTCTTCCCCTGACAATTCGATGTATTCAAACAGAAAGGCGTTTCTCGCTTGTGATTGAAATTCAGCTTGTCGTCACCACTGTCACGCTTTCGCCTCTTTGAGGGCGTGGTGGTCTCCTGGCTACTAGAAAGCATTCTCTCCTTCAGAACATTGCTTTGGTTGAGATACATGTATTTGTACTTCCGTGCCTCGTCTGCAAGTCGCCTCAAGTTGGCTCCAAATTTTTTCTTATGGAGCCCAGCATGCGAATCAATTCGCAGTATACCTTCCATGTGATCCCAAAAGCGAAGCGGGCGTACGCGTTCACGAATATGTTTGATGGCGATTTCAGGATTCTTTGTTATTGCATCACTATATTCATGATCACGAAGAGTATTACGGTATTTGACTACCAAATTGAAGACTCGCCCATGAGCATCATCAATATCCAAGTACATCCTGATTTTTTTCGATAATCATGTCCTAATAATCGTCTCTAATCATGCTTTGGGCAATCTTTGCCTTCTCTTGGAGAACGTTTCCGATCGTATCATCGATGACGTCTATTTATAGACGCTGCTTTGATGAAATTTCCTTCAAGCATAGTCTGCATCACAGTCTCGGTAACACCCATCTGTAGTGTAACCGGATTGATGTTGAGGCCGTCCTTGTTCCCCTCGGCTAGCTGTTCTTTGTAGCGCTTGCGTTTGCGCATGAATTAAGTGATTAAGGCTAAAACAATCTCTTCTAGTTGGGGAGCCTCGATGCCCACCACAGTCATCTGCTGCACGTCAACTTCGGTGTCCGTCGCCTGCTTCTTCTTTCTCATCACAGAGCGCACAACCACACAAAACGTTTTCCAGAACAGTTAGAAATATGCGGACTAGCGAGGCTTCGGTGGTCCGCGAGAATAATCTTCGGGCGTACACTCAGATTCTTCCACATCAGGGTGAACACGACGGCAAATATGTAGAGCAAAACCCACGACAGGATTTTCCTAAAGGATTTCGAGACCTCGATTTCTTGTGAGAGTAGTCTCAGAGGATGGGCCCTTCAAGAACTGTCGAAGCATGCATACCTGTCCGGAATGCAGCTGGATATACATATGGAGTTTTGTGTGCATCAAAGTGGAGATGTTTGGGTCCAAGTAAGGACGCTCCCAGGAAGGAGATAATAGAGAAAATCTAGATGGTAAAAAGGGAGATTGCAACGCGATTAAAAAAAAGAAAAAGGGCACAACGGCGAAAAATAACCAAAGGCGGGACGTAGGACAATTACATAAATTAATTAAAATCCTTTTATTGCATCAGATACACATCAGTAGATGGATGCATCTCCTCAACGAAGCCAAACAAAGAGTAGTTCGTGCTTTGCGGCGTATGTTCACGAAGAGAATTTTGTTCCATAAGGTAATTTTAAGTCAGAGCGGAGTACAGTTAACTTTAACTTTAATGTAGAAGAAAACTGCCTGCCATACGTCGCCTAAACACTGGATCTGCGCTGCAATGAAAATGGGAACTACTATGCTGTACAAACACTGCAGTTCTCAATGTGGTAAACCCGCTTAGAAAAATCGTCACGATGGCGGGTCGACAAGGGGCATGCGGCTGGTCGGCTTTGCACTTCGGCGTGAGGTCAATAAATTACTGAAAGTTTTCCAAATCCTATCCCGGAATCACAATCAAATTATTGATGAGCAATTCGGTTCTAGGCCATTTTCTGTTTCAGAACTCTCAGGAGACACTTCACTGGGAGCAGTTTGCACAGCAAAAGACTTTCAGAAAGAGCGGAGAAAAACAAGAGAACGAGTGATTTTTCTAACACTGTCTGCCTCTACCAACGCGAGGCACCGAGAGCGTCGAAAGCTGTAACTACTTTTAGAAGAAGAAGACCCTATGCTGCTGAAAACAATGCAAATCTTCCATTCGCATCCCAGCGTAGGAGAACAGGTAAAGTCAGCTCGCACGTCGCTAGAAAAAGCACAATTTATCGTGCTCGGAGGAAAAAAAGAGCAGCTTGATGAGGGCATTGGGCTTCAAACTTGAAGTAAGAGCTTCTCCATATCTGGTAGCCTGAGAACAGTGACCCAGAAAAAAGTGGTGTTATTAAACCGAAATTTCCATTTTCGTTCGGTTCCAAATAAAATGTGCTGTGAAAGATGGGATTTTTCATTTTGCGAAACGTTTCTCAAAGCGAAAATGGAGATAGCTTCCGAGTTGAGTTACGTCTCAGTTTTTCAACGTGTGCATTACCTTTTGTAAAATCTATCGCTTGTGTGAACCACGAGTTTTGCGTAATCCATCTATCCTGGATTTCTTGGCTCTTTTAGAAACGGAAGAATGGTATTGAGACCAACAGAAGCACTGGACTGTACAGCTTAACCGGCCGAAAACTAAACGCTCATCAGGGCACAGTTCTCTGTTTTGAAAAACGTTTCTCTAACTAAGGAAAATAATATACAAACCGGCAAAAACGTTTTAATCTTGCATATAAACGCAGGAGAAAACGGAGTCTGTGGTGATGAACCATCTCATGCACGAAACCGGCATAGTACGTTAACTGTAATGCATTAAAATCAGAAATATAGCATGGGTCAATCATAAACTTTTGTATAAGTGTATAAGAATGAAGAAAACATTACTTTTAACAGATAATCATAGACAAAAAACGCGTTACATGGTTTGCGAACATGACGTGCTGGAAAATACCATTGGAACACAGTCATGGTTTTTGATAAAGAATATTTTAACTCGGATTGTCCTAATTGTTTAACTTTTTCAAGGTACGAACTTAAAGAAAATCTAATGATTGGGAAAAATAATCTGGAGAAGAATACTTGATGGTACGGGTTGGACTTCATGAATGTCTGAAACCATATATTGCGTGTAATAAAAGATAATTAGGGTCCGTATGATACCAAAACGTTTATGCAACTAGATGTTACTTTTTGGATATTGAACGCGCGAAAAAAACTTAGTTTCCCCGCATTAAAATTCTCCGACGCATATATACAATTTTATGAAAGAGTGTTTGCAAAAAGAGAATATAAAGGTAGTAGACGTTTATGTGCAATATAAAAACTGGAACCACATTAAGCATTTATGATTATTGTTGTCAAATATTTTAGGGCTGTTAAAGTCAGTTTGAGACAGGTTTTGATTTAGAAAATGCAAAAACATTGCTATTGTGATATACTAATTTCTAAAACTCGTTGCTACGCTAATTCAATACCAAAACGCTTCGAAAGCGTCATTCATCAAAACGGTGTTATAAAGGGAGCGAAATACATCATGGTTTGGCATGCGGCGTGGCCGTTTTGACAAAAGTCAAAACTAATTATTGGCAACTAAGTAGAACTGCGAAATTATAATTGATGCCAACTCGCTGCTATAAGCAGCATGGCTGGAGCCACCATTCCGAGCACTGGCGCCATGTGGATTGCGGGCGAGGAGTGGGGGCTCCACACCATAGTTAGAGAAGTACGTGAACTCCTCCCTCCATTACTTAGAAAAGCTATGTACCTTCTGGCAAAGTTCTGACCCCTACAGGTTTTGTAGTAAACCCCCAGACTATCCGGCTAAACCAAGAGACAACTTTGACCCACAAGCGCTGCATACACTTTTTCCAATCAATTGGCGTAAGCTTGCCGGCCATCCTGTACCTATAGACGTTTCTTGCTGCCGTTAGTGTCTTACGTACCATTGGGTCTCTTCTTCTAATACGAACCACTCCTGCCAGCCATAGACCAGTCGCCCCCTTTTTGCCTCGCAACCGGTTCCGCGAGCACTGCTCGATATATACTTCACACATTTGGGTATCCGAACTTAGAAAGTGAGGGTACCTATCGATAACATGAAAACAGAAGATCCAAACGGAAGAAGAAATTTGAGTACCGATTGGTTCCGACATTTGTTGCAAAACGATCCCCTCACATCATTTTCCCAAACAGACTAGATTCATGAACGCAGAGAGAGATGTAAAAACTCGTCCGTTGGTAGGAGAACACACCTTTCCCCCTGAAAGCCCAATTATAGATAAGTCAAAATATTTGCAACTGGTAGAGCTGCCATGGGATCCAAAGATGATGAGACTAATGGGGACGGCTCATCGGACTTGTAGCACAATTACCGACTGAATCCGAAAGAAAAAATGTACAAAACAAATTGGAACGAAAAACAAGCTACAGAGTCCGGCTCGGCGACTTCCAATTCCAACTCCGAAACGCTTCTCTCGACGGACAAAGAGAAACACCACAAACGAAGACGGCGAGAGTATTACAGCCGTAATGGAAAACGTCGCCGTATGAAATAAACCAATCAGCATACATCATCAGATTCAGATTGTGATAATGAAACCCAGCAGGTACTGCAGCTATTGAATAACCTGTTCACGAATTATTTTTAATACTGCGCCTACAGGCGGGCCAAATGCAAAGCCCTATATACGGAAAAGTTGGTGTATATATATATATATATCTAAGCGGTATCGCTGCCGTAATATTCAAATGAGAGATATGAACCTCACTGGTGATAAACGCATCGCAATACTAGGGATACCTCAACGGTTCAAGCTTGCACGTGAACAAAATGTCTTCGGAAGGTACTTTCGTGTGACGTTTTCAATTCTACATCACTAGACCAGCTGGTTCCTTGGCATACTGTAGTATGAAAGGAAAGCAAACTGCGATTGACGAGGATAATACGGAGAGGCTACGCGCCTACTGCCAAGTGGTGAACTATCTGTTGCAAACTTACTCAACCGGTCAGATTCTTCAAGATGCCTAATCAGAGGTATTGGATTGGCGACAACGTGCTGCGGGGACCGCATTGTACTTCTCTAAGATATTGTTTGCCACTGCCATTTGGCACAGTAAGATCTTCACTACAACTCGGTAGAAGTTATTATACGCTGAAAACCTGGATAAGGCCATCAGAGTGTAGGTGGGGAACAATTTGTAAAATTATCTTTCGCTGGATTTCAACTCCATTGCCAGGTATACCCAAGGAATAAGTGACCTCCACCAGAGCTGGACGACGCATTCAGATACCAATACGTGTCCCATCTCAGGAGAAACTGAAAGCCAAAACGGTGCTTGTCGTGAAGTACTCCTTTGACTCGGAAGGAAAACTACCGAGCAGTTTAGAGTGGACAGCAAAATTAGTCTACTGGGCAGATGCTAACAATTTCCAGGCGGTTAGCACCTCCTCCAACTGGTCTTTTACTTTAATCTCCATCCTAGAAATGGTGACGCCACCTCTTGTACGATCTGGCTCTAATCAGGCGTTGTTCGCCGTGCCTTATGGGATGCAAATCCAAGGATGCCAAAAGGCGTCGTACCGAACGACAATATGGCAAGCTATACAGGAATCGCAAGCCCCACTGGATATATTTGCGTCATTAGTCATCAACAAGCCATCAAAGACTAATTTCTTGTGTTAGGTTTGCCAATCACCCTATTTTTTGTCTACAGCACATCCCATTGTGCCCCCGTGTCGACGCGCAACTCTCCTCTAAGTTATAAAGAAGCAACAGCAGTAGATGACATGGACACCAAAGATATGAAGACCGCAACCATATGGGATAGGTGCCAACCGACGATGACCGCTGCAGCATCAGGCACGGAACATCCGATTCGTCACAGACCCATATTTTAAGACGGTAAATCCCAAAGAAGACCCATAAGAAGAAAACGTATAACGGTTGGACATAAGACCGCCCTCGATCGAATCCCAAATTGCGGCGACATAGATCACTGAAAATGTAGGACGGGTGGAAACCAAATGGTGGTCGACGAAGCACGGGACACCGAACGGGCAAACGCGACTTGATTCGTACCGTATGATAGCTATAGACTCGATCCAATCCATGGAGTCTCACTTTACAAGTTCCACCCTATATAGCAATCCTAAGCACTGGGACTGGACCGTGTCTGTTGGCCAAGTAGCTGTTACAAATTTTAAGTTTTCATCAGTTTCAGCACTTGCATCTGCCAAACCTTTTGGTATATGCAAATTGACAGCCACCTTTCATCAATCACTCTATTTGACTTCAGATAATGGTGAGGATATTGACCGTCCAGATACAGTATATTGTCGTCATCCAACTGGCAACAGACTGTATCCTGCGTACATCGTTCATTGCCCGCCACGAAAGAGCGATTTGCCACTGTACCGATTCATATGCTCTCCACAAGGGCATCTGTATCGCCTTAATATGCCATTCTTTTCGGGACAAAATAACCAAGACGTAATGAACATTCGACACATGAAGTTAGAATATCTAGCAAGGTACGTCTCGCCCACGATGTGGTGTTAAAAGCATCTCACCAAATAGTTGTCTCAGTTATATATGTGACCGACCTGGATTTTTTTCGCAACAAAATGACCGCGGGCTATTGTATCGTCATTTCACCTTACTGGCTAGTGCGATCGTGGATATAACCCCGAATGTATCTTTCAAAGTGTGTTTCAAAAATGTCCATGACAACGAGCTGAACATTCTAAAACGGACCATTCTCGGCTGTGCGCTCTCTGAATGAAGCGCAGATCTTGGCTTTTCACCGAGAATGGTCAGCAAGGACGGCGACCCTAAAGAGGGATAGGCAGACATCAATTTCAAACACCAAAAGAATCAGAATAAAACTTGAGAGGAGAATGTCCAAATTAGACTTGAAGGAGACGTCTTGCGAGGCAAAATTGTCGACCTATTAGAACCATTCAGCTGTATATGGTAGAGCTGGTTAGGGTCGATGAAGGCTATAAAGAACCAGATTGAACTCACCCCTTAAGCTAAAGGAATCCATCAGGCTCCGTATGGCGCGGGACGAAAAGCCCAAGAAGTAAATCTTCAAGACGTTTCCCACATGGTTAAGGAAAGCGTGATTGAACCTGTCACTTACGAGTGGGACAGCATAGTTCTTTTGGTCCATGAGAAAGAATACACCTGAATGAGCTTTTGCGTTGTCAACCGAAAGGTGAATGAACTGGCAGTGAGAGACGTTTACCTGATACCAAGGATGGACGACTGCGTTGACTCGCTTGGATATCGAAAAGTATTTACTACATAAGATTCCAATTCTGGCACCTGGAAAGTGAAGATTGCCGAGAATGAAAGGACAAAACGACGTTCACGGGCCTCGTGGCTCTCTATCGGTTTGGATAGATGCCATTCGGTTTGCGAAGCGCACCCGCCTTTTCTCAGAGGGCTTTGGCCGTCATCTGTTCGAGGGTTAAATGGAAAACGCGGTTGGTATACATCGACGATGTCGTTATCTACTCCCGCACGAACAGGTATCACTTTCAACGTTTGAAAACTGTACGTAGCTTGATCCAACAGTCCAGAGTGACTTTGGAGCTGAAGAAGTATATGTTTTTGGACCACAAGGTAGAGGAAATGAGGCAAATTATAAGTCCCGACGGATTAGAAGTCGCCCAAAAGAAACATTCATGCGGTCCGAGAAGTGAAGATTACAAGAAAGCGGACGGATATCCGTTCCTCTATTGGCTAATGTAACGAATACCGTTGGGTTTTGAAGAAATTTGCAACGAATCTAAACTTCTTGACTAGGGGATTACAAAAAGACCACCCGGAAAATTTTGATAATGTAGAGGGGGACGAGGTACAGGCTTTCCTGACCCTAGAGGCTGTGCTTCTCATCCCACCGGTGTTTGCCATGCCAGAGTCAGGACTCCCGTTCACGTTGGATACTGACGCCTCACCCATTCATAAAAGGTGTTGCCGCATACAGGTGGAAAGGATGGAAATAAATCACAGACTTGATATTGGAGCAGAGATCTGACAGTGGCGTAGTAGAACTAATGCATGAAGGAAAAAGAATGCCTTGCGGTAGATTGGAGAATTGCTCATGATTAGGATTTACCTGTATGAAGTAACGTTCACCTTTCGGTTGGAACACGACGCCTTGAGGTGAACTCCTGGCCTTGCGTATGCATCCTGACGGCTAGTCAGATAGAGATTGTGACTGTCGGTATTTGATTACGAAGTACAACACCAACCGGGAATATAGCACATTTTGGAGGAGGGGTGTCACGCCTGCAAACCGATGGGGTGAAAGAAGAACCAATATCAGCCGAATAATCGTATTTAACGATGGAACCAACTGGAAAAGAGGAAAAAAACGCCAGTATGGAACTTAAATGGGGCCTTTCGGAATGAAGAAGATTTTTAAGACACAATGGTACCTCTCTTGTCGGTGACGAAAACCCTTACGGAGCCCATCACCACCGTAGACTTCTTGCAAGAGCAAGCGACCAACCGGTATGGCAACAAATAGCTCCCATGTATTGGTCAAAAATTGACTCAGGTTGACTTCGATCACGAGGAGTACCTGGTGCGGAGATCTACTCTACTTAAGCTGCTATAAAAACTGGTCTACGAGTCGCTACATCAACGGAGTTTGTGCGTAGGACATTTTTCTGTGCTTTTGGGCCATCCAGTTAGTTCCTGGACGCATTCATGGCTGTGGTAAGAGATTTACTAACCCCTGTTGGCATATGACATTCAAAGCTTTTGGCTATCTCTTAGCCTCGTGTCAAGACCCGGTACGGGTTGCATAAGCACAGAAATACGTGAACGTTTTTCTTGCTGACGACCCATTGAGGGTCACCACAATCGATCTACTGGGACCTTCTACGGAAACTCCAAAGAAATATAAGCACGTGCTTGTGATCACCGACCGGTTTCTCAAGTGAAACAGAGACGTTCATCTGAATAGCACCATCTCGAATGGCCTCGCGAAAACATTCCTGACCGACTGTTTATATCATTGTGGTGCGCCTCTATACCCCTTACAGACAACGATCCAACTTGGCCTCAAAGTATTTCAAATCCGTCTGTGCGTTGTTGGGTCTAAGGCATTACTACACAGCTGCGTACCGTCCCCAAACCAGTGGCCAAGAAGAATGGTTCAACAAAATATTAGTGGCGAGGCTTCGATACTATGTAGCGGAAAACCATACCTGTTGGTCGGATTTAGTTCAGCCAATAACGTACCCCTATAACCTACAGGTATATTGATCCATAGGGAGGAGACCGTTCGCCCTGATCCGCACTTGTCACTCGTTTAGGATTTTTTAAACCAACGGCCCGATAAATTACAGGCGGCGGGGACTCAAACATCCGCACTGGTGAAGAAGTCCATTTTCCAACACTTCTGGGACCGTTAAAGTTTGTTCTAGACGGATGCCGAATGCTGAAAAGCGGTACAAAGCGTATCAAGACAAACAGGTGAGACGCGAATTTCAGTTGGAACCTGGAGACTACGTTTAGCTGGATGCGCCTTAAGGAAAAAAAGCAGCGCAGGCCGAAGATCGGGAAGACAACTTGGAAGACGAGCAAATAAATTTGAAGTTATCGCCAATATCGACTGGCCCAATTGAGGTGTTGCGGAATGATGGTAGCACTGTATCCATCAGGGAACAAGGGCTCGCCAATACCATTTCAACTGAACGGGTTTCAAACGCTTTTCCACCGCATATGATGCCCATTGCCGGTCCTATTTTAGAACAGGTCAGCAGAAACGGACCATATGAAAGAACCCGCATCACAGCCAGTTCTATTGAAGAGTTGCACAAATCCCCAATGAGAGCTGGAAATCGTTTAAGCGGTTATGGAAATCATTGTGGGCTATGGATGCACACAGGATGCTTTAGAATCCCCGTGGCATATCACACACAACTTCCTCCTCTGGTTTTGGCGCCATTGCGACCGACATTCATCACTTAAAGCACGTGACGTACCTATTGAACAGCCACGCTAAGAAGGGGAGTAGTAACATTGTTCACCGAGAAGATCGAAAAGAAACTAGAAGGAAAGAAGAATACAGAAGACGGAAGAAAGAAGCAGAAAACTAAAATGCATGAACCGTGGAAGACAGAAGAAAGGATTTGAATACAGCAAAGCGTTACTGATAGGAATGCACGAAGTGGAAGAGACTATGCGAACCATACATGCCAATTTGTTGGTCAAAGACATCAAATGGTATCGGAGCTGCATAATGACGCTCAGAAATGGCGCAAAGCGAAGCAGTTGCATACCCGAAAGAGGCACCCGTAGAAGCAAAAGTACCCAGTGGAGTCGGCGAATCCGAAAGGGCGGGATTGTATGCGGGGCGCATATCCCTATGTTGGTCGTAGCCCTGCAAGCGCGTGAGGACATGCATGTGCTTGTTGACCATATGCTGAGAATTGCGCTGAAAAGAGTCCTTTATATCACTCATGTTTTCGTCCATACCAGCCAAACGGGCCATTTGGAGAAAACGAATTAGTAGTACGTCAATTGCGGAAACCACATTAACAGGAATAGGACGGTCAAAGTTCTGGAGACAACCCTGATGGAGACAGCGCAGTGCTTCGTCGAGGCCCAGTTTGTCGGGTACTACTCATAGACCAAAAGATGTCATCACCCCTTTTCTGCAGCAGTAGGAGCAGTGTGACAATCTACAGAGGTCATTGGAAGGCATGAATCTGGGATCAAGCCCGGATAAAAAGAAGAACTGAACAGCTTGGTAGACAAGCGCTTGTAGGTGTCGCCGGAGGTATGGTAACCGAAACCAGTACCCCTGAAGACTCGCTGTCTCTTGGAGAGGGAGGCACCACTGGCAATTTTATCAACGAGGCGTCATCATCCTTGCATTCAACCAAGAGGGCCGCTAACCTAGTGTTCGGGTTCAGAAGCAACCGACGTGGTATTGGGATTCCACGCGGCCCACTCCTGGCTATGTTCCAACTCTTAGGAACGTGCCTTGCGCATAACGACTCAACGCTTGGCTTTTAGCGCTCCAAAAAGGAACTGTGCTACCCTGACTGGTCGAATACGGTGTCCGTTTGAAAATTCAACCGTACGATCCGACCCTATAGTGGCAATCCCTGTTGTCATCTGAACGGATAGGACCTATGAGAAAGCCCAAATGTCTGGCTGTAACCTTACTTGTGTTAGAACCAGTTGTGGACGAGATACCGACTGGTGTCCAAGAAGAGAAGGGGTTTCCAGGTGGCGGTGTTTTCCAACGTGCGCGTTTTATGACAGGAGGCGAATCAGATTGGGTGTGAAGAACCGTTTGGACCGCCAACGCTGAACCGGCACGCCCATAAGTAGATTTTCACTCACGCAGCCGCAATGGCGGGAATGCATCCCGAGCAGTTGCCACCAATCAGGATCTATGACCAGTTGGAGGCGATGGGGGACGGTCATCCCCAACCCCGTTTGTGACTGTCTCACCGCTAGGTTCCAGTGCTGACGAGTTACGTTGCCGCGGTATTCCTTCGAAATGGTTGCCAAGCGGATGAAAGGAAACGGACCACGAACTGGAGTAACGAAAACAGAGAGGAGCGTGTGTTTCTCAGCCAAGGTGACACAAAAAACCGACAGGCCAGAGAAACGAACGGCCCACTGCCTGGAGCGTGACGGAAACGATAAAAAGACCCACTGGTGTCCTAAGGCCGACGAGACTTACAGGTGCGCAAAGTGTTTGGGACAAGTATCACTTAGAAAACCCGGCTGGTGTGATGATAAGTGACGATGAAAAGCAGCTGAAGACGTGTCAAAGCGGCCGAAAGAAATGTCCTCCTCAACAAGACTTGGGATACCACCCAGTTCAATGTTCACAGAAGCCGACGTCAACATGGGCAGCCCGCGTGAGGTGCAGTGACCAAGAGGGTGAAAAGATGCGCCACAACGAAGATGTCAACTTACGCTTACCAAAAGAGATTCACAGCCCTATACGGTATCGCCGCTAAATGGTGTTCTTGATGCCTTGGGTTAGTCGTCCAGTAAGAGGGGGGGTGTGTAATACAGTGAGAAAACTATCTCAAGGTTTTTCTGTTGTAGAAGTAAGTAGAAGCTTCTTGAACAAAGTAGACAGCTAGAAGGATCTCGAGTTTTCTAGAAGATTCTATAGAAGAACATAATATGCATTTTATTGGTTACAATAGAAAAGATATATAAATATACTATATAGTAGAAATGATGTAGGACACTATATAAGAACGGCCTAGCATTACGTTTGACGGAAGAAAGAAGTCAAGCCGAGTGTTCAAGATAAAAAGAAGATTGCGTTGATTTAAGTCTATCAAAGCATTTTACAGCACAACCTATATTATTTTCATGCGCCGTGGCCATTGTGACTTAAGTCAAAACTAATAATTAGTGACTAAGTAGAAGTCAAAGATTCTAATTGATGGCGGCAAGCTACAGTACGCAGCATACCGGTAACCACTATTGCTGGCACTGTCGCCACGTTGGGGCTGGCAGGGGGTCAGAACTCTGCACCATACTTAGATAGGCGGGAGACCTCCTTCCCTACTGCTCAGTAAACCTTTACACCTTCCCACTACGTTTAGACCTCTGTGATTTCTATACTTGACCAGCAGGTTAGCCAGCAATACCATATGTAGTGCAACGTCCTCCGCGGAGGTTTTTTTGGCACTTTTCCGATTCACCGGATTCCGGTTCGGCCATAACGCCGCACGCGCGATTCACGTACGTTTGCACGATGGATTCTGGAGTAACCGACCCGACCTGTGTCGCGCAACGTGGCACGCGTGCGGTAGCCGCGCATGGCCCGATGTCTACAGTATGGGCGCCGGCTGACACGTGCCTTACACGGTTAATATTTTCGCTATTTTATTTATTTAGTTATCTCGGCCATTTTGGCCTTACCGCTGCAGTACTTAGCGCGATGGCACTCCGGCGGTCGCGCCAAGTAGACCGCACCAAGCGGAATTTCCAGTCTCAACATGCCGCCCACGCGGGTATCTCTCTCTACCTTGGAGAAGTACGCCGTGGACTACGTACGTCGACTGCCCGTGACGCCGAGAACCATCGTCTAGACAATTCTGCCCTTCTTTCGGGTTCACCCTCGTACGAGTATATTGTGATACCGTCAGTTCTCCTTTTGCTGTAGTAGTACACAACGTCCGATAGGAGTTTTTGTTGATTCCAAAGGTGGGAGTTACTAATGCCGGTCTCCGGTAATCGCTATCACGAGCCGGGGGAATCCTGAAAGGGGATCCGTAAAATCCAAACGGTGAGGGAGGTTCACTGTGCGGACATTGCTCCTGCAGTCGCTCCTACGAGGTGACCTACTGATTGGCGGCTTAGAAACCTACGGAGGTTTGACGAGAGTCTCCAACCGAAACAATAGAGGTAGTCTCAAGGGTGCTTGGTTTCCTTCCCCAGAGGTGGAGCTCGACCGGCAGATTACGTATCACGCCTGGAGCCTGCCTCGGCATGTATCACAACTGTACTAATTACCTGCAACAATTAGCTATAATAAACCTAAATTTTACCGTTCCTCAAAGGTGCTGTAGCGCACGTGGGCTGCATTATGTGTGGTACTGTCAGCCCTGCTCTCGAGGTAGTAAAGCACAACGTCCGTTAGGAGTTTTTGTTGACTCCAAAGGTGCGTGTTCCTAAAGGTGGTCTCCGGTATCTGCTGTCGCGAGCCGGGGGAATTCTTAAAGGGGATCCGTAAACACCAAGCGGAGGAGGAGGTTCACTGGGCGGACAATGCTCCTACAGCCGCTGCTATGATGCAACCTGGGGATCGGCGGCTTAGAAACCTGAGTTGATCGACGAGAGACTCCAACCGGAAAAGTAGATGAAGACTCAAGGGCGCTTGTCTTCACTTTCTCAGAAGTGGAGCTCAACTGGCAGGTTAAATACCAGGCCGGGAGCCCGCCTCGGCAGGTCTCACTACTGTACTAATTACCTGCATAAATTAACTAAAATAAATAATAATTCTCCCGTCCCTCAAGGATACTGTAGCGCACGTGGGCGGGATTATGCACAACGTGGCCCAGCTACTAAAATACGAGCCCTCCTTAGGAATATTATAGCATAAAGCCAAACCATCCTATTTCCTTAGGAGCCACTGTACTACATTATGCACAACGTGGCTCAGCTAATGAAATATGAGCCCTCCTTAGGAATATCCCGTCTTAAAGCCACACCACCATATCACCTTAAGATTGACTGTAATAAAAGAATCCACACCGGACCTCCGGTTTACCTCTTTCGGAATACGTCCGCCTCCCACTGAACATGGCCTGCCCGAAACTAGCGCGTCCGAATATATTACCCGGCCGCGCCGAGGTAGCCCGATGTGTAGCAGAAAAATCTCAGAGAACAGTACGGAAACTGCATCAGTCACGGGACTTGCCGGATCTCTGGTTTCTTCATTAATCTTCCTCCTGCACCCTTTGCTACGGCTTGGCCCCAGAGTTACGCCCGGCTCGTGTGTCTTGCCCGAAGAAGGCTCTGCTCCTGAGCCAACTGGAAAGAGAGAGCTTCAAACATCCCCCATAGTTATTTCCCCTTTTGGGGTATTTTACTACTCTATGAGGCTCCAAAGATCCGTAATCGCTGTATCTGCTCCGACAAATCTGCTGCCGTAAGCCTGTCGGACACTTTGTGCCTGCAGCTATTTTGGTGCTGCTGTATATCTTTTGCATACCATTTGGTCTCTCCTTTTGGATGTATCCACTTCTGCGCTATGTACTCCAGTCGCTCCCTGTTAACCACCAGCCGTCTCCGCGTGCACCGTAAGATGTCCTAGAGAAGGAGGAAAAACTATTTACTGAATCATCAAAAAGAGTCAAAGTTCATAAAGCTAATAAGTTTTTCAAACGATTTTAAAACTGAGATTCATTTCAGAACTCGTTGTCGTGGTCTTCCATTATTATTATTACGGGTTTCATACTTTGCCAAAAATGTGATATATTTTTGAAACAGACTACACTTAAGAACTTGGTTGATATTCGATTTGACATATTGATATATGGACAGTGCATGTTGAATAAAATATTTAAGAAAAATCACCGTTTGGGCTATGCTGAGATCCTTTTTTTTTATGGTGCCCATGCGTGGCAGTTCTTATCAGCCAGAACAAAAATCGGATTTTCATGGTAATGTGGCCAGCCTCATGCGTTATATGGCAACATGGGTTTTTTTTTCAGACGAGGTACGTGGCTCAAGCCCGGACAACATAGGGGGAAGTTTACGCATATTTGGTGGGATGGGTGTGGGAAGTGATACTTGTAATAGAACAAGTACCGGAGTTCTAGGCAAGTTTGTGGCTACACCACGAGCTGTTTTATAGATTCTGAAAATAGCATGTGACTAGCAAAGAGTAGGTTGTGCATAGAATGTAAAGGAAAGCTGGTCGGACTTCTGCCCAGTACAATTGTAGCGATTTAGATAGGCTCAGTGAAATGCATATACTGTCGGGTGAATTGCAACTATGAAAAAAGCAAAGTCAGTATGCGGCGCTATGAAATTTATAGTTGTGTCAGATATTCGTCTGCTGGATAAGCAGCTTATGATGATCATAAATAGCAGGAGGTAAAAACATGTCAATTAAACGAAGACGCCAAATATTTTGACGTCATTCGACACACGATATTGCTCATGTCGAACCATACCTGGTACGCTACTGAAACTTATCAAACATAGGGCATGCTATTTCAAGTGTTTAATGTCATGTGCACTTTTAGTAATCGGTTTAAAGCTTGAAAGATCTCGAGCTCGAGTGCATCAGCAATATCAGATGTACAGAAAAGCGATGATACTTCACATTAGCATGGCATTTTCGAGAGTGTTTGAACCATAGAAAAACTATATCATGATCACAATGCCCTGAGGCTGATCGGGCAAACCGGTGTCCAGCAGAATCAATCCGCGGTTAGGTATGTTCCTCAACAGTCTAAGAGTGCAGCAAGACTTCTCAAATTTCGAATATACATGGTTTGTGTATGCCAGCAACGGTGGCATCGATGTGGTTCTTTTGTCAATATGGACTTTTTTTCAAACTTTCAAGTTTCGCTCCACTGTCAGCTACTTCAAAGTAGATCATCTAGGATCTGAGTACAGATTTAAAACATAACGCTTCAAAAAAGTGAAAGCAAACGTCACCTCTTGAAATCTGTAATCAGTAGAGGATGACCTAACTTACTTTGAATGTGCCCTTAAATGAAACCTTGTTTCATGAGAGGAGGAGGAGGAGCCACCGGAAAAGCCATAGATGGCAGCATTCCGCGCATAACAAGCTGCATTCGTGGAGCACTGATTTTGCAAGCTCGGCACAGATGGGGCTTGTCCAACATGTCCGCACTCTTCGTAAGGTATCTACGGAAGCGCGCCATTTGAAGGGTTTCGTTTTTGTCGAGGGTAGAAGGGTATTTTATGAGCGATGGGTTTTCTCTCATGTAGGACCTGAAGGTGGGGGGCACAAATGATGAAACATCACAGTGAGAGAAAAGGGGGCGTCGAAACCAACAACACAAGCGCAGCAACAATAAAAATCGTAATAAGATTCAAAACATAGACTGTTGAAGAGATGCGCGAGTAAAATGCAAGAAACGGCTGAGTGGCGGGAAGGGCAGACTAGCTCATTTTGAGAGACATTCGACGAGTTCAACAGACATATCCGACGACCAATGTTTTCAACTATCTGTTGTGAGAGGTAGCCGTGTGTTTAGCGTCAAGTGCTCAATAATCTTGTGTCGTTTAAGGAGGCAATGCACGGATCGGAACGTTGACAAGGGATCTACTGGCGACTACCTTGTCTATCACACCGTGCACTTCTCTATGAGGTTAGACTTGGGCGGCGCCACCTTCTGTTTCATGATTTGGCTCCGGACTTGGTTTCCAGGGGAATTTATGAGAACAGCGCAAGGAACTGTGGCTGCGTCCCCTTCTTGTGGTCTGTTTGAAGCTAAAAATTTAAGAATATGAATACGCGGAATCGTGTCCTGTGCTGCGAAAGCGGCAGTGGTGAGAGCGGTAACGATGCGCGGGCTTGCGACTGTGCTGCGTTGTGCACTTCACAGGAAATGGTGTGGGGAGGGTAGAAGGTCTGATTGAGAGCCTTCTAGAACAATGGCAGACGTAGATAGTGTACGCTAGTTGTGTGGAGCCTCTCGCTTCTCGGTGGAACGGGCCTTTCCATCAGGGCGGAATGAGAGTGGTGGCGCAATGGTGCTCCGAGGCAAGCAGCTGGCGCAGACAGCGCTCGTGGGTGGACGCCATACGCCCCATGGTATGTGAGTATGGCGCCGCTACGCTGCTCGCTGGTACCGCAAGCGCAAAACGAACGTACAGCTGCGCACCGCGAGGCGGAGAGCACAAAGCCGCGACATCGGCGTGGGGCCAATCGAATGACACGCAGTCCATGTGGTGGATACACACTCGTCAGCAGTGTGCACACATGCGCGCAAATGTGCGCCTGCCGCGCACCGAGAGGCGGTTCGCAAATGGGACGTTGGCCGGTGCCCACTGGCGTCCCTTAGAGCCCTGTAAAGGGTAACGTTCGAAGGTGGCAGTTGTGTAGCGCGAGAGGCTAGTCAAAGTGATAGCGGCGGCTGCGCGCGCGCTGACCGTTGAGTGAAAGTGGTAGCGGCGGCGGTTTGATTTGCGACGCGGCATCGACGCAGCATCGGCGCGGCAGCGAAGCGTGTTCCCGCTGCGCTTGTAAGCGCGCAATTCAGGCGGTGACGTGCTGTAAACAGCGGTACAATTCAGCGAGCAGCGATGCGCGCGGCGGCGCGGCGGTGGGTCTTAACCGTCGCGGCGATCGCAGCGGTCGCGGCGTGGTGAGAACGAAAGACATCGTCTGTGAGAGCGCCACCATCATTACCGAGACCACCACCGTCGTTACCGAGACCACCACCATGCTTCTTTCCTGCCGCCCTACCGTGCTGCTCGCCTGCGCGCTGGCGCTGGCGCTGTCGCTATCGCTCCCGGCGCCGGCGGTGGGTGCGCTGCCTGCCCCGCGCCTCTGGCAGCAGCGTGCGCTGAACCAGGCGCGCGCAAAGGAGCGTGCGCTGCAGGCCGAGCTGGCCCGGTCTACGAAGCTGGCGGGCTGCATCAGTAAGCGCGAGGCGCTGGTGCGACGCCTGAGCACGCTCGCGACCGCGGCCGCGCGCGTGCAGCTGCTCGCGGCGCGCCGGCTGTGCGGCGGCGTGCGCGCGCGCGCGCCCATCGAGGCCGACCTGCGGCGCGTGCGCGAGCGCATCCGCCAGCTGCAGCGCGCACTGGCGCCGCGGCCTAGCGTCGCGCCGCGTCCCGTGCACCCGTGGTGACCGACGCTCGCCGCTCCGCTCCCCACCGCTGCAATCCGCTAGAGCCACTCATCACGTGGCAAATTGTAATCGTTGTAAACACGGCCACGTTGCCACGTCCCCGTTGCACTTCGCCCCCTCGCAGATGCCCATCGTGTGGCACAAGCGAAGCGCCGCTCCCCACTTTATCCTACCCCCACCGTCAGCGCTGCGCGTCATTTCTCCCGCCGTCCATCCGCCCCCCGCGAATCACAAAATGCGCCCCCTCGCTGCCGCTTTCACCGTGCCGGTCGTGCCGCTGCCGCGCCACTCCTCCTTCGCCCCCGCGTCTCGCCCGCCTCGCCCTCCCCGCCACCGACATGTACCCCTCCGTGCCGCGCTCGACCCTTCCTCCTCCCCCTCGCAGCCCGCCTTCCGCGGCCCGCGCTCCACCCCGCTCCTCGACTCCATAGCCTCTCCCCAAGACTTGCGCCGCCTCCGCGCCACCGATCTCTCCGCACTCGCCCAAGAGCTGCGATGGGACGTGCTCCGCACCGTCGCCGCCACCGGCGGCCACCTCGGCGCCTCGCTCGGCGTCATCGAACTCACCATCGCCCTCCACTACGTCTTCAACACCCCCCACGACCGCCTCATTTGGGATGTCTCCCACCAGGCCTACCCGCACAAGATCCTCACTGGCCGCCGCAACCGCATGCACACGTTGCGCAAGAACGGCGGCCTGTCCGGTTTCACAAAGCGCGCCGAGAGCGAGTACGACCCGTTCGGCGCCGGCCACTCCTCTACCAGCATTAGCGCCGGCTTGGGCATGCAGGTCGCACGCGACGTCGCTGGCGTCCCGGGCCTGTCCATCGCCGTCATCGGCGACGGCGCCATCACCGGCGGCCAGGCTTACGAGGCCATGAACAATGCGGGCTACCTTAAGAATCGCTTCATCGTCATCCTCAACGACAACGCGCAGGTGTCGCTGCCCACCGGAACCAAGTCCGTCGCCGGCGTCCGCCCCTCAGGCGCCCTCAGCGACTACAGCAGCCGCGTCCTGTCGTCGCGCCCGTTTCAGGACCTGCGCGGCGCCGCGAAGAACCTGTCGCGCCTCTTTCCGGAAGGCTTCCAGGACGTTGCCGCCCAGGTCGACGAGATTGGCAGGGGCTTCCTGTCGCAGGGCGGCACCCTGTTCGAGCAGCTGGGCTTCTACTATGTGGGGCCCATTGACGGCCACAAACTCCCTGTGCTCGTCAACGTGCTGCAAAACGTCCGCGACATGCCCGGCAACAAGCCCGTTTTGATTCACGTCAAGACCCGCAAGGGCAAAGGCTACCCGCCGGCGGAGGCCGCCCTGGACAAGTACCACGGCGTCGCCCGCTTTGACGTCGCTACGGGGAAGCAGCACAAGTCCGTCTCCAAGACCCCTTCGTACACCTCCGTCTTTGCCAACGCACTCGTTGCGCATGCGCACAAGGATCGCAAGATTCTCGCCATCACCGCGGCCATGCCCGGCGGCACGGGCTTGAACGTTTTCGGAGAAGTTCATCCCACGCGCTGCCACGACGTCGGCATTGCCGAGCAGCACGCCGTCACCATGGCCGCTGGCATGGCCTGCGAGGGCTTTAAGCCGTTTTGCTGCATCTACTCCACCTTCTTGCAACGGGGCTATGACCAACTTGTGCATGACGTCGCCCTGCAAAAGCTGCCGGTGCGATTCATTCTCGATCGCGCCGGCCTTGTGGGGAACGACGGTCCCACGCACCACGGATCGTTTGACCTGGCCTACATTGGCTGCATTCCGCACATGACCATCATGGCGCCCTCCGACGAAATCGAGCTGCAGAACATGGTCGCCACCGCTCTCAACATAGACGATGGACCGTCTGTCGTGAGATACCCGCGTGGAGTGGGTGTCGGCTTGGACGTGATCAACTCCAAGTTTGGTGGCAACTATCCGGAGATGCCTGTAAAGGGGCGTCCCGTGCCGATTGGGCGCGGCCGTATCATCCGTCGTATCGGCTCCATGAGCGGAAGGAAAGGATCTGTGGCCATCCTCAGTCTGGGAACGCGTCTGATGGAGGCCGTCAAAGCATCGGAAATGTTGCAGCAACTGGACATTGCCGTCACGGTTGCCGATGCGCGCTTTATGAAACCGCTGGACCGCGATTTAATTCGCGAATTGGCGTCCACACACGAGATTATGATCACAGTGGAGGAGGGTTCCATTGGTGGCTTTGGTGATCATGTGTTGCACTTCTTATCCCTCGAGGGTCTGTTGGATGACGGCGCTGTCAGGTTTAGACCTATGGTTCTGCCGGACCGATTCATTGACCACGGCAGTCAATCGGAGCAGTACGAAGAGGCTGGTCTGAGCGCCAAGCACATTCACGCCACCGCGATGCGCTTGTTGGGTCGCTCGGCGGAGCTCATGCCCGTCTCGTCATCCATGGATCAGAGCAGCGCGGGCAACTGACAACTCGTCATGGTGCTCCACGTGAGTCTGCGATGGTGATACGCCTTTGCACCGACGTTTTCCTTCCCCTCCCACCTCATCCCCTTCTGCCCCCGCTTCATGTTTTTCTTGTTTTTTTTCTTTCTTTCTTCTCCGTCGTCTCCAGAAAGGTTCGGTGAGGGTTTAGTCGTTCATTGTGTTTTTGAAACAGGGCTCATGTGAATTAAGACTGCTGGGTAGCAGCACGCTTTGGCCACTACCTTAGCTGTTATAAACACGGGCTCATGTACCCTTATTGTCCAAGACGTAAACAGATAGTATTTCAATTATGGAACACCAACCAGGCAGACCTGAGCGAGCCTTGCATTCTCTTTATTACCTCGTCGGAAAGCATGCCCTGCGTACTTTCCCCTCGCATACTTTTGCGTCCTCTCCGCCAGTGCGGTTTCCTGCACGTCGTCGTTATAGTCGCTTTTTCAGCCTGCGCTATGCAAGCACAGCATTGCGGCTTTTAGGGAAGAAGGGACAGCGTTCGCACACGCGTCTTCGGATTGTTTGGAAGAGTCAAATTGGGTTTTTCTTAAATGGCTCAGATACTTGTGCTCTTGGTCGACGTGCCAGTTTGTCGCTTGAAACAACCCCCGGTGCGCAAGCGTGCGCTCGCCACACAAGCCGGGCCTCGCGCTACAACCGTGCACACAATGACCGGCACGCCATGCAAAACTTAATCGCAACTAGACGGCCCCGCACGGAGCGGAGATCCATGGTGTGCGCGGCGCGACCAAAATCAACGCAAAACAGCAGCACACCGCACGAGAAGACTCACCAGCGCATGTTGGGCGGGGGCGGAGTCAGTCAGGCGCCTCGTACTTGTTATTGGAAGGCTGTGAGACCAGATATATCTTGGACCATCGCCTGTTGAACCCGATGGTGCATCCGCACATGCCGCACGTTCTCTCGTCACGGTTTCTGGCGGCGCCCGTGAACAAGCAAGAAATGGGCGCCTCGCATATGGGACACTCGCCACGAAGCAGGCTGGGCTGCCCCAAGTCCAAGTAGTCCAACATGACAGGCGTCACCTGATTCGAAAACCACACCGTCATCATGACCACCAGATACGACAGGATTCCGAGGCGGAAACGGCCGGCCGCCGTGACGGTGATGCTCATCTCACCGTCAAGCAACGCAAACAAAATGGTGAAGACCGAAGCCGTGACCAGCGACATGAGCACTGCTGGAAGGTACAGCAACATGATTTTGAACCTTTCCTCGCTAGCATCTGTGAAAATTAACCTGCGGAACACAAAGAACGGCAAGACGGGTGTGCATATTTGAGCGCGTGTGTGTGTGTGCGTGCGAGCGAGCGGGCACGCGAGAGAGCGAGCGAGCGTGCGAGCGTGCGAGCGTGCGTGCGTGCGTGCGTGCGTGCGTGCGAGCGTGCGAGCGTGCGTGCGTGCGTGCGTGAGAGCATGCGCGTGTGTGTGTTAACGAGTGAACTGCGCGTGTCAGGCGAATAGTAGCGAATACAAACCATTTGAGTCTCTCGTTCATTTTGGCATCAGCATCGATACGGCGGGCATCGTTGCACTTGTCAGACGCGCCGTTTAGCAGACGAATGTCATCGTCGCCGTCGGCGGCCTCCTCCTGCTCCTCATCGCCGCGATCGCGTTGCTCGCGCGCGTGTCGAACGTCGGCCGACTTGACCGCGCGTTGAACAATGCCCGCTTCCAACAGCCGTGTCTTCAACGCCCTGAGCTCCTCCTCCGAGATTTCGAACTCCTCTCTCACGCGGCGGTCAAAGTCGCGCGAGCTGGTGGCCTGCACCCACACCTTCTCCATGCGGTCCAGGCGCAACTGGTTGGCGCCCAGATGCTCCAACTCGTCGCGCAGCGTTTGGAACTCGCTGTCCGTCAGCATGGGGTTGTCTTGGTAGTACGTGCGCAGCGTTTCCAAGAAGAGCTCTTCCAGCGCCTGCTGCCACATGTCCTCGGACTCGCCGTTGTCGCCGCTGGAGGTGGTGCACGCCGGCGGCGCGGCGCGGCGGCTTGGCGTGGCGCGCGCGCGCCGCGTGCACGAGGCGCGGCGCGAGAGACGGCATCCTTGCGACGTGAAAGAGGAGACGCGGCGCGCGACGCGGGGGGGGACTCGCCGTGGCGCAGGCAGGAAGACGCCGAAAGCCATGGCACACGGGGCGCGTTGCGGCGGAGTGGCGCGAACGGCGGGAGACGAGGGGGCGGCGGGCCGGTGCGCGACGGGGGCTGCGGTCACCAGAGCGCTTTCATCAAAGGCGCGGGTCGGCGGGGGGTGCAGCGATTACGGAGAAGCAACGAAATGTCGGCGGTTGGCGTGGAAGCGCGCAGCCAGCACTCGGCGGCGGCAACGCTACGCCAGTTCACGACAGTCGGGGGGGTTGGCTTCGCGGCTCGGGCGGTGGAGGCGGTTAGCGCAGAGAGATTTGGCGTTTATTGGTGCCGCACGCAAATTGGATGGCGCACACGCGCCCGTTTACCCATCCATCCATTGCACGCGCGATGCAGCCCGCGGGACGCGTCCGGCACCAGTGCGTTTTTTTCCGCCGGTTGGGGGGTTGGTGCGCTCGAAACACCGTCGCTCATCGCTCACGATGCGGCAAGCTACTTTGCCGGTCGGTCGCGCGGGGCATCAGCACGATTCTTCACCGCCACCGCCCCCACGCCCCTCCTCTCGACTGTGACTAAGCAAAAGCGTCCGACACGGAGGCTCAGTTGGAGAACGAAATCTGCAACGTGGAGACTCCGGAAACCATGTCATAATCCAGCTTGCTGCTTGCCGCATCAAAGACCTTGTCAAAGTGTCGCGTTCCCGCCAGCGCCCCAAAAGCATCCTCGAAAACGGACAGCGGCACGGGGCCGATGCAAGTCAACGTCGATATGATCAGGATCACCCCACACGCGCTTGTTTCCACTTTGACCCCAGCGCATACAATGCCGTTGTCATAGAAGGACCGCACACAGATGTTCTGCAGCAAGATTGCTTTATCCATCGCAGTCATGTCCGAACTGAATCCTATGTTTTCCTCAACACTCTCCGGTGCAGAGACGTTGAAATACTCTTCATCTATACTCGGCGTCTCGCTGGGTAGGAGCTCTTCCGGCCCTTCGAGCATCTCTTGAGTGAAAGCCATTTGCCATGATTCAGGTTGGATGTCATACACTTTTGAGCGAGTGACATGAACCCATACAGAGAGGTACAAAAATATCAGCGTTGGAATACGATTAATTCTCCTCATCTCTGATATTCTTCGTGACGAGCTAAAGCCTCTAACTATCTCCCTCCTCAGACTGGACGCGGTTACCTCTCAGTATATATACCCATTGTAGTGAACTAGATGCTACTTCAAGCGCGTTGCGTGCAACGAAAGTGGCTTGTCAGACTGATTGTTCCTTCAGGTGCTTCTGGGCTGCTTCCGATAAAGTTGAAACACACCCAATGTATCAATATTAACGATACCTAGTTGATACTCCACCAACCGTACTTCAAATGAGCACAGTACCCAGCAAAAACTCACAGCGAGTAGAAGTGTGGCACTCTACGAAAAGAGAAAGAACCATCTTCCTCCGTGCCAGTACACATGAGCCCCACCCTGGAAATCTATTAGGATAGACCAACGACATTGTGCGCATCATATTGGAAGGGTGCCAAAAGATTCTGCCTTTTTGGCGAGCAGAGGGATTTAGGTTTTCTGATTGAAGCTTCTTTTTTATGAAAGTAAGCCGCTCATGATCGATATATCAATGACAAAACACAGTTTTGAATCAGATTGTATTAACATCGAAACCAAACACGAAGGCGGTAAGGCGCTTACGTATTCACTCGGCTTCATGCTACGAAGCAGAAAAAGGTTCTATCAATAGCGCGCATATAGTCGATAAACTTGAGACTCAGAAAAGGTTCATCCTGCCCCTGTACTATCGATATCAACACCCGACCGCATAGGTTCACAAATCACATAATCGAGGGTTCAGACGGGTGAGCGGAGATGTTCCCGTAACATGGTCAGTTCTTTCCACACCTCATTCAACTCCTTGAATCTTCTTCCCCGCAAAAAGGCCTCATTTTCATGTGGTTCCCATTTCAAGGTGACGACAAGCTGTGAACATGGAGAGAACTCATAAAGCTTTTTAAGGTAATCACAGTTTTCTTTAGTGATGCTGGTTTGTGTGATTTGCCGACGTTTTTTTTCTTTTCATCCAGAACCTTCTCGAATGGTTTCGATCAAACACCTGCTTATACCCTGTGCGTCAAGGATAATCGATAATTAGCCGAATGAATTAAAAAAAAAGTTTTTTTGCACGGGCTTAGCGACACATGTGAAGCGTAGCTATCGACACCAGACCATCTTATTTGACGAAAGAAAAGAGTGTCCGTACAATTTGCATGTAAATTGGAGCTTGTTATGTGCTATCAAATGGTCCTGGAGCATTTGCGCTTGCAACATTGTTGCGAAAATTGACTTTGCGCTTAGTGCATGCAACAATCGTCAGTTGATCTTATGTTTTATATGAAACAATGGGCGAAATACAATAGCTCCGATTTGAGCGACATACTCTCAGATCTGGTTATCAGAAATGAGTCCTTTTGACAACTCCCAGTTAACGTATGGGTCCTCATACCTTTCTTTGGAACAAGTCAGACCAAGGGGATGTTCGGCTGATTTCTATATTGTGTACTTAATTTCAAAGAATTCTAATTATGAAAAACAATTGTGAACAGCATATTTTCTGGAGAATCAACAGCGCAGCTCACTTAATACTTTACAACTCAAATAAATGGTTCATTTAATCACATAAGTTTTTTTATTTTGAAATGCTCTATTTACCTTTGTATAGTTCTTTTTGTTTCATTCTTACATACCTTAAAATTTTAAAAGCAACTGAATTTATTTTCATATATGTTACTCTCCACTTCAGTTTATCAATAATTTTAAAATATTTTCATTGGTTTTTTCAATTCGATAGGCTGAATATCAAACTAATTGAATTATGTATTGATCTTTTCTGATCAACGAGATATGTCCAGACAGTGCTTGTGTATGGTCAACAAAGAAAACCGTTTTAGCGTGTAGAAATTAAGTTGAGCAAAACTTCGAAGTATCTTCTCTTCTGGTTGAAAACTGTTCTTTTTGATAAACGTTAAGAGTTTGATTTTACTCCGGAGGTTTGCTCTCATGTCTAATTACTTTCCGTAATAGTTATATAAATAATACATATATATATATATATACAGTGCGTTTCAAAAACATATTACCCCTCAAAAGTGCCCCAAAACTGTACTGTAGGCTAGATATTGCACATAGTCTATGTAGAATCGTTTCAAAAAGATATGTACACCTTCTTCTTTCTAGTAAAAATGGCTCGAGGCCCGCCACTTTCCAAGCAAGAACAGCTTCTAATCGTTAAGTTGAACGCCGAGAAGCAATCTAACAGTGCTATCCAATCCAATCGACGACCAGTGGGTAGGGGACAAGGAGAACGAGATGTTAGTGAACTTTATAACAGCAGCGGCAGAGAAAGCAGTTCCCAAAGGTAGGATGCGCCGTCGCACACCATGGTGGTGCGATGAGGCGTCTGTAGCAATCCAAGCTCGGGAAATTGGCTTGGCACAGTGGTGCTTGAATCAATCAAAGAAGGCTGCAACAAACCTGCAGAACACAAGACGAGAAACGGCAAAGACAATAGATAGACTAAAACGAGAGAGCTGGAGAAAGTTCGTTTCCGGGCTGCAGCCACACTCTGACGACTACAAGCTATGGAAGATAATAAAGGCCATGAACACAAGCCGCGCACGATCGACATCAATTTTTCCTCCCGGCGGCGAAGCATGGTCAGACATGAAGCGGGCAAGATGGTTTCTCCGAAAAAAATTAGAAGGCCAGGACATTCGGAAAACATCACGTTCACTAAAATCGATACCGACGAGCCTTGGACATTTACAGGGAAAACTCAAAGCGAGAGACACCGGCCGTCTTCGAAATGACACAACTCAAAAATGGGCTGCAGGACATGAACGAGAGACGTGCAGCCGGCCCCTACGGAGTTGAAATAGTATTCTTACGTCGACTTCCCGAAACTGCCCGGTCCCGCCTTCTCCACCTCATCAACAGGACACACAGAGTGGGCGTCACGCCGAGCAGCTCGAGAACGGCCACGCTAGTTCCCATCCCAAAGCCGGAAGCGCGAAGAAAGTTCAGGCCTATCTCCCTAACACCAGTGATATACAGAGCCGCCCAGCAGTTAGTGAATAAGGTATCAATGCGGTGGCTTGAACCTAAACTTCCACCCCAGCAATTCGGCATTCGCATGAACAGAATCACAGAAGAACATGTAGCCGCCATGACGGAAGGCATCACAAGTGGTTGGAATCAACGAAAGCTGTCTTTAGCAGCCTTCTGCTATATCTCTAAAGCCTACGACCGCGTCCCACATCATCTGCTGTTTGCGAAACTCAAAGCCTTGAAGTGTCTTGCACCTCTTTTGAGGTGGCTACGATCCTTTGTAACGGACAGGAGGTGGAAATTCAGATGGAACACGGGTATTAGTGCTAAAGCGCTAATACTTCAGGGTCTTCCCCGGGGTAGTACGCTGTCACCGGCCTTTTGGATAGCTTCTGTACTAGAACTGCCCTCCAGAATCACGCAGACAGTACAGAATGTGGAGCCCAACCTCTTTGCAGTCAACACCACCGTATGGACAACTGCAGGACGTCCAGAAGAATATCAAAGAAGGCTGCCGGACACATTAATCGCTCTCGAATCCTACTGTGCAGAGAATGGCATACTAATGAATCCATCAAAAACAGTACTAGTTCTCTTCACCCTAAGCCGGTGGCAAGCCAAGAAGGAAATATATGCTGTCCGATTTGTGGGCGATACTGTTGTATTGAGCGAATGTGCACGGTTTCTAGGGGTCCTCCTGGACTCCCGCCTAGACTTCAAGACACATATTGACCTCATTGCCGTAAGATATAAGAGATGAAACAATCTCATGTGCTGCTTAACACGCCGGTCGTGGGGCGCGGAGTGGGACATGATGGACACTGTGCGAGTGGGGTTTGCAGAGCCACTTGCATCATATGTGGCAGGACCTGTTATACTAACTGCAATCAGGTCCGGATTCGATTCAATCGAGTTCCAACGGAACGAGGCGGTACGCATTCAAACCAGATGCTTACGATCGACAACTGTACCCATACTTTGGGAACTCGCTCAGCTTCGAAAAATAGAGGAAATCGACAAGACGAAATCGGCGGTGCTTACCGATAAAACGATGAGACAGGTCAGCACTACTCTGCTGAAGACAAAGCTCTTCTGCCACGTACAACGAGGATTTCGCAAACGCAGATCCACATTGAAACGCGTCGCTGAGATATATCTGGCACAGAAACGCATTCTGCAACTTTAATACCGCGAGCGATTGCCGAACGAGGTTGGGCTTCTACCCCTGAAACACATAAAGTTCGAATGCACGCCATTCAGTAAAGATGACCCGCCGGAAGAAAAAGCCACAGCCACACGCTTGTTGATCCTAAGCTTACCTAAGGGAGACTGGGACATCTGGTGTGACGGATCTATTGGAAATTATAAAGTAGACGCGGCTGACTGATCGAAGAGAGTAGCTGTCTGTTGGGACTATGGATGGTTTGCAGGAACTTCAAACTACATTTCTAGCGTAGCACCAAACGACCCATGCGTTGAATAACTTCTTAAGAGACAGAGAACTGTACCAATCATGTGGGTCCACTACGATGACAGTTAAAAAATGACGTAAAAGATGGAGAACGAAACCTCTACCATTGATTTAGACGGACATTTCTTAGAAGTCTAAATTCTCCCACAGGTTACGGTTAGATCAGGAGCGTATAAAATATGGCGAAAGGATTCACTGGTAACGGAAACAGAAATGGTGCCTTCCGGTGTCGATGTTCGCTCCTACACAGCAGAGATTCGGGAAATGGATGCAGCCTTTGACAAAATCAGTGAGGAAATCGAGAAGTTCATTAGGATCTCTACGGACTCGTTCGCACTCGTTGAAGGGCTTGAAGGGAATTTTCATTTTCAGTGCACTGGATTGCAACGTTTAGCTTCCAAGCTTCACGCACTAGGCAATCGATGCGAGATGTATTTTATTTGGGTTCCCAGCCACTGTGTTACAGCGCAAGACGAGCTCGCCAACACACTTGCAAAGTCTGGATTGGAGCTGCCGCTGGAACAGCAACTGGCCGTGCTGGTGGATTTCGCGGACGTCAAATCCCATCCAAGAAAAAGAGCAAGACCAAAAGTGTTTTAAGGAGTCAAGCGGAGCACGAGGCAGGAGAGGCAAGAACAGTAGAATTAATGCTCGCCCAGTTCGCCATGAAGCATGTCCTTTCCCTATATCCAGTGGGTTCCTATCATAATAAGAAAGTAGTTCGTTGCGAGTGCAGCACAGCAGCCGAGAAAAATGTAGATCACGTTCTGTTCAGGTGTCCGTTCACTATCGGATCCCGCCGCAATGAACTCCCCGCCGTCCGAGAAGGAGAAGACAAATCGCTTTTAGAAATGAATAGAACATGGCCGTCAACGTTTTTGGCCTTCTTTAAGAGAGAGAAATACCAGTATTCAGATAGATCTCCTACCGCTTCGGAATCAAAAGCGATAGAACATAGTAAAGAAGAAGAAGAAGATATATTATTAAACTGCCGTGACGCACAACGTTCCTTGTACACATAGTGAAAGAGAATTTATATTACCACTGTACGAGTTTCCTCAACAGACGTTTAATGTTAATTTCAATCAATGATACCTAGTAACCGCCAGTTGTTTATGCTATATTCTACTTTAAAGATTTTGATAGATACCTTGCCAGTAATGTCATGTTTAACAGTGATTGTTTTTCATTCAAAACAAAACATGAGCAGTACTCGCTAGATATTTTTCTGCAGCAATATTCTTCATTCATTTTTCTTCTTAAAAGCGGCTCATAAACGTTTTACATGCACCAAAAGCATGGACAGAAAAAAAAAACTTTTATTTTGAAACAAGAATGAGGACCATCCTTTTTTGCTGAAAACGCTGGATCTATACTTGATATTAATCTTTTATTCATTTCAAATAGATAAGCCCTTATTTTAAGAAAAGATTCATGTAGATGTTTTGCTTTGCTTAGGAATGTGTTTTATCTATTAGAGAATTAACGCAAGAAATAGTTCGTTAGTAGGTGAATAGAACCATGCGACCCGCATTGCAGTGTGTGACGTGTCAAGGACATTAGTGAAGTCTGCCATTCTGAGTTAGTAAAGAATGCGTCAATAGTGAAGCAACGTGAGACTCAAGAAAACGCGCGCATTTGAGAATCCACGCTCTCTCCATGAGCATTTCACCACGCTCCTCGCACAACATGCACCCCCCCCACACCCATATCTATGGATATCCCATTTACCCCATCTTTTGAAGACCATCAATCACAACCACCGCCTAAAGAGCCCCAGACAAATCCTGTCAGTGTTGCATTGCAAACCTCACCAAAGCCGCCAAAAAGCAGATGCCGTTTATCGAATGAAATGACATCCCCATCTTGCGCAAGGTTGCTGCTGCAAAAGCAAGTATTGCACCTTATGGTGGAACCAGAGCGCGTTTTGAAATTTTGGCCGCAAAAGTGAATGGTTCCAAACGAATCAAGCATGCAGTTACATGGAAGTCTATTCAAGACAAATATAAACGTTTGAAAGACCGCTTTGACAGAAACGATGCTATTGAAGCGAAGCTGAACGGTGTTGGGGGTGAAATTAGAGAGCTTGAGGAACTGCTGGCAGTGATAAAGGAGGCTCGTGATGATCTAGTCAAAATACGGGAAGATAAGAAAAGGAAACAAAACGAAACGGAAAAAAAGAAGGAGCTTCAAGGAGCGTTTATTCGTCAGCGTGCTACCCATCGAAGGGACTCCGATAACAGCGACAACGGATCAGAAGCCCAAGGCCAATTCCAGGCAAAGAAGGCGAGAACTAGTTGGTCGCCAGCCTCAATCTCCATAGTGGACTAAAATGCGTCTTTTACGGCTGCTTTTGAGAGGGGAGGGGGAGCACGCAGATTGCAGTTGGAAGAGGACAGACTGAAGTTGGCGAGAAATTTTTGAGGCCGCGCAGAGGGTGAGGTCCTTGAATCTGGAAGAACGCCAGCGTGAGCGTGAGGAAGCGCAGAAATTGGACCTTCAAAAGTTTCAGATGATAATGGATGTCGTGAGAGGCCTCTAGTCTCCCGTATACTTTGGAGAGAAAGACCGGTCGAGTCGTAATACTGACAGCGATGAGCCTGGCACATCGCGGACCGCTGTGCCAGGCTCATCACCACTATCACTCTTCTTCAGGAGTGTACATACTGTTCAAGCGAGGGAGGAGAGCACTGAAAGTATTTGGAGATTTGGTTTCCATGTAGGCAAGTTCTAAAGTTGGTGAGAATAATCGCCGTTAGATATAAAGAGCAGACAGGGGCTTGTAGAACGCGAAGCTTCCGTCTAAAATCCGCCGTACTCTAATACGTCTTCACTTTTTTGAAGAACCATTTCACAGTTATTCTTCCAGTTGAAATCCTAGCTTTAAACGCAGCCTAATTACGGTCTAGATTTGTTTCTTTAAAAGGAACCTGTAGATACTCTCGTTCATTGTATCTACTGTCTACATAGAAGCAGTACTGCATCCCGTTACAGAGCAACGTTGACTCTAACTGTCGACCCATTTCCGACCTTGCGTATAACGTCCAGTCATGCTTTCTTCCCTCCACTGGTCCGTACCCAGGAAGCACGACTCTATCAGGGGTCATCACTGTTTGATACTTCAGACTATGAGCTCTTTTTTTTCCTTTGTAGACAATTTTTTGCAAGCTTTCGTCGTTTGGGCGTGCAATTTTCCATACAGTTCCATCAATAAGACCGATGCAATTATCCAAACCTCCAGTTTTATGAAGTACTGCCTCTGTCCAAGTGTCTGCCAATTATATACCATCGTGACATTATTCCTCCAACACATTTTGTGTAACCCTGAGTTATTTCGGTAGTTGGCAATAGCCGCGACTAAACATTGAAAGTGTGGACCATTTTCAAAGATTTTTTTCTTTTACAACGCTTCCGATTTGAGAAAAAAATTTTTTTATACCTTAAAATTACTTTCTCGCCATTTTTTTCAAGCTTTCGTAAAGACATGTTCTCCAAACAGAATGTTTTGAATTTTAAAATACCCTTTTTTTCTTTGTTGTCAATTTGAAATTCAAATATAATGAACCCAGAAGAACTTCAGAATTTTTCAATTTTACTTTGGCGTTAAATATTTCTGGAGAAGCTCGGTCTAACTAGTAAAGCCTACTTGTTTTAGGCCCTTTCTACACATGGACAGGACACGGTGCATTCTGTCTGATATACCCTTGATCCTGGAGATTCCCCATTTCTTAGGACAACTGTTGTCCTGTCCAAAATACCCGGCATTTTGGGGTCGCTTCAAAGCGACTCCAACCCAAAACCCAAGCTTCGCAACGGCTTTCATCACTATACATATGGACTCTTATCGCTGTAGATGCTTTGCCGCAGCAGTTGTGGCTGTACTTGTGACTCAAGAAGACAACTCTGATATTACCACAGTTCAAAGCTTGCTGTCTTTGCACTCTGCTCCTGTTGTGATCCTTTCATCTTGCGATGTACGCCGTAGAACACCCGGAAGGGTATGGTCCCGACGCAGAAACTCTCCAACCTGGTTCTTCGCCTTTGCAGTCAAAAGAGATTTCATGGGCTGCGCGTTCTGGAAAAGTCTTTTCCGAATCACGTACCTGTTATTTCAACAATTGTCGCAAGGACTACGGGCCATCATAGAGGCAAGCAATTCAAAGGTTCGTAAAGCTCTGCCAGAAGAGATCAAAGTAGCAGCTTTTCTGCTGTACGCTGGCGGATGTACTTGCGAAAAGGCTGCGACACATCTCTGAAAAGGCGCGAGTACAGTATCTGCAGGCGTGAAGACAATGACGAAGGCTATAACTCAAAAGTACAAAGACGCTGTGCGCTTCCCAACCGAAGAGCAAGATATTGATCTTGCAATGAATGGATTTGAAATGCTGAGCGGTCTACCCTACTGCGTCGGGACAATTGATGGAACTCATATCAAATGGCTATGTTTCCCTGAAGAACATTACTATGAATACAGATGTTACAAAGGATATCCAAGTGTAGTACTGTTTGTGGTGGTTACTGCTAATGAAAGGTTTACTTTCGTCGATATTGGAAAGCCTCGGGTTCTTGGTGACTCTACAGTATTCGAGCAATCTACATTAAAGAAGAATATTGATAATAGAACATGGATGGGGGACGACATACCAGACTTGGTTATCGCAAACATCGCTGTTCGTCCGTACGTAATTGGAGATTGCGCCTTCCAGCTCACCAAACATATGATGAAAAGCTGTACCGAACGTGAGAAAAACGCCAACCCGGTATTGCGGACGTTGGATAAAGTGGCAAGCACGACGAGGAAGGCAGTAGAATGCGCATTCGGAATGCTCAAACGACGCTTCTGTGTTCTGAAAGATGGAATTCGACTGCAACATGAGGACGACATGGTCATATTTATATTCGAATGCGTCGTTCTACATAACTGGAGCATTGACAATGGCGACGACCCGGAGTTTTATTTAACTACTGACGAAGACGAAGATCAAGATCTTGTTGTCACTGTGGTGACGACTGCAGGAAAGAGACAAAGGGATGACTTATTATAATATATAACCAACAACTGTAGTGCAGAGTAGCATGCATCAGAACATATTAACTAAACGTTCCAAAAATGTATTCGTCTTCTCGCGCTCTTCGTTACTTTTCAGAATCTCTGACATCAAAGTCTCAATTGCCTGTTCTTGCGATTTTATGAATTCGGACAGTAAGGAATCTCGAGAGAGCTTCACGCACTTCCGAGTGCTCGATGCTAGTAATTCCGGGGCACTAGCACCGTCATCCGTTGAATACTGCACTGGTGGATCGAAGCGCGCCTTTCCATTCTCCAACTGGTGCATCTGCTCGAAATACTCCGGCGTATTGAAAAGAAATTCGTCATCACTATCCCTGCCAGATTGGTTGAGTTTAACCATGAGTGCAGAGTATTCCTGCTTTATGCGGGTGAACCTTTTTTTGCCAATCTAAGCGGTTCTTTTGATGCCATGGCTGCTTTCAGCGAGCTTCACGGCGTCGGTGAAGAAGTCCTTTTGGCTTTTCATATGTTGCTTTCGATCGCCATAGCCAGCTTGCTTTATCATGGAAAACAAAAGATTAACTGTGTCATTGTCATAGGTCGGTATGATTGGCACACTGTTGGATGGTGCATGGTTTTGTTGGTTTCCTGGCTGGAATGGTGGGCAGCCTGGTGAAGTGTTTTTTGTTATGCCAGTACTATGTTCACTTAGGGCAATGGGTGGGGCTTGAGATGCCGCGGCAATAGCTGCAAGCGTGGGGTCTTGTCCTGAGGTGTTTGTCATGGCTGCAGCAGAGCTCTGGTGAGATTCGGGTAGGAAGAAAAACTTCTGGTACTGCGAGATGAACGAACGAACGAACAGTTTTCCCTGGATCTTCGTTGGCCGGAGATGTGCATATTGTGCCAAATCGCGCTCTCGCTGAGACAAAGACCGGCATTCTTGGGAAGTTGCCTTCCCCTCCTCCGATCATTCTCCGATCGGGTGCCTTTTATTTTCTCGACTTTCTAATTTGACTCCATCAAATTAGCCCAAGATATCTTGCCGACCACGGCGCGCTTAATTTTTGAGTACCACTCTTAATTAGAGCTTTGACTTCTATTTGTCACAGTGCTCAATGAACTAGTTTGTGCCAAATGTACTAAACAACTGAGACTATCTGGTTCATTCTAGGCTACACAATCGCAAAGCTCTCTGCTTCAAATCAAGCTTTCCAGATGTGCTTAAAAAGTCTTCAACCATTCCAGGTTGGTCCTCAAAGACTTGATGAAGTGGTTCCCAAGTAAAATCAGTCTCATCAGGCAAACCATCCCATTCTATGAGAATCTCAACACCTGTCGGACCATCTCGAATGTCATTCAAGCGTTCGACTTTCTCTATGACAGCCTCATTTTGCTTGATTGCAGACAGTAAGTTGTCATCGACTATTGCTCCATCCAAATTTGTTCTGTATGGCAGCATACGGCGTACGTGAACAGACTCTTTCTTTTTCGTCACGATGTTTTCTACGGTAAATACCGACTCCGATTTCACCGCAACAATCCGTCTTGGTCCTTTCCACCTGAACTGGAGTTTTTGTCTACCATCCACAGTCTGACGCACTAAAACAAACGATTCGACCTCTAAACTAGGGAAGTGAACCATTGTCTTCATATTGTGCTGATGAACCCTATTTCTTTGGCCCTTCGAAACCAGTGTCGCTACATCGCGATGCATGCCCTCTATTGCCTCCTGTAATGCATTGACTTCAATCAACTGTCGCGCACGAGCTTCACTTGTTGATACTACTTTGGGATACCCCTCCGGTACCCATGCAGACAGCAGCGGACGTTTTGGCTTATGCCCAGTGAACACTTCGAGAGGAGTCCGGTACACATTCTTCTCTGAGTTACTTCTCAGTCCCAGCCTCTTCAAAGGCGCATGATTAAGTACACTCTGTACGACTTCCGTGACCTTGTTCCATTCGGTAGGCTTCAGTTTCCACTCGGCTAGCAGCACTTTACAGGCTCTTTGCACCTCACGGCAGATGCGTTCTACAGATCCATTTGCCCAAGGACAATATGCCGTAGTAAAATGATGATTGTAATGAAATTCTTCTGACGAACTCTTCATCAGACTGTTCCGAAAATGTGCACCTTGGTCAAAGACTAATGTTTCCCAACCACTGAACGACGCAAGCCATGTCGATAGTGCCTCGACTGCAGTGATACTGTCTGCGGTTGTCGATGGCCATAGCCAGACAAATCCTGATAGGTCGTCCCTGATCAATAAAAGGTATTTGAACTCTGATGTACTTCGCCCCATGTGCAAGAAATCGACATGAAGAACTTCGTTTGGGCGTGTGGCGTGAAGTGCCTGTCCAAAAGGCCTCGCCACGAATGATCCGGCTCTGGACAAAATGCAATAGAGACAGTCTTTCACAAATGCTTTGACGTCTCCTGACAGAGATTTCCAATAAAACTCCTCGCGGATGATGCTTTCCGTTGCAGTTGCACCCCGATGTCCGCAACTACCACAATGACGAACGACCATCAGTTTGAGCTTGAGCTCAATATCCTTATCTGGGATCCACATTCGTCCCATGACGCGATACATTCCGTCACTGTCTTTCATCACTTCAGCTTCTTTCTCATAATCCTGTTGAACTCTTTGAATGTCAGCCCTGCTCGCCCAAACAAAGCAATTTGTCGGAGGAATCATTTGCGTAGATGCAACTAATACGCTGGAAATGGATCTGGCTGAAGGTTTTGAACGGTATCCCTTTGTCCATCTGGTCAGCATGTCCGCACAGACATTCCTTTTTCCTTCAATGTGCTCAATGATGTAATCAAATCTTGCTAAATATAAAGCCCATCCCTGCACCTTGCTGACTATGTGACGTCCCAGGGAAGATTCGTAGGCAGTGGGACAGAATACGAACAAAAGATTGTGATGGTCTGTAAACACTACGCTACCCAGGCGGCCAAGCAACATGTCGTCCATCTTCTTGAAGACCTGGAATATCGCATAGGCTTCCTTTTCGTACGTAGTCCACCTCTCCTGCGTCTGGTTGAAAGCACCACCAACAAATCCGAGTGTTTCATGTTCTTGTGCTTCCAAAGGCCATCGTATATGATCATTAGGTATCTGGGTGACCACACCAGACCATTACTGTTCGGAAGCATCCGTAAAGATACATACGAGCCATTCGTCTTTTAGAAACGACAGTCTTACAATGTTACGGAGACTCTCTTGTTTGTCCTTGAACGCAGTCTCATGGTACTTTCCCCAAGAGAGACTACGGAGCTGAACACGCTTCAAGAGACTCTTCTTTCGCTTTCCAATTTTGGCATATGCCTGTTGCAGCAGGTCTGTCAAGGGCTTCATTCGTGCGACCAAATCTGGTATGCCATTACCCATCCACCTACAGCAGGGTACAAACTGACAAAGTTCATTTGCCGTCTGGGGCAATTGTAAATCTCGGAATGCCTCAATGCGCGTCGGATCCATGCGGTACCCGTTTTCGTCAATGATACGACCACACCAGCGAATTTCCTTCTTGAAAAAGCTAGACTTTCTTGCCGAGACGTACAGTCCTTTCTCATGACATACCTTAAGGAATTTTGCATCTACCTCCATCAATGATTCTTCATCTTGGTCGTGGAGTGCAAAATCATCAATCCAAAGCATCAAGGACGGCTTCATATGTTCAAATAGTGGGTATATCGATCCCTAAAAATGTGGAACTGCATTAGTCATACCCATAAGCACTCTGCGTGATGAGTATACGCCATTTGGCGTTACAAATGAGCAATTAGAATACGAGTCTTCATGCAAAGGAAGCTGCCAGTATCCTGATACTAAGTCAATTGCCGCAAAGACTGTGCTTCCAGCAAAATCTTGCATCTCTACTTCCAAGTTAGGCATCGGCCATGCAATATTTTTTGTAGCTGCATTCAGTGGCCTAAGGTCTATGGAAAGCCTGAAATTCACCCTTCCTTTCTTTGGTACAACTAAAGGCGCAAATTGCCATTCTGCACCTGGGTTAGGAAAGATAAACCCCATATCTACCAGCTTGTTCAAAAAAGGCATCCATGTAGTTTCTATGCGGTGTCGCGTAACGCCTGACCTTCACCTTAACTGGCTTCTGCCCTTCGTTGATGTTCACACGTGAGGGCAGTACTTTGGCGGAAGGGGTCTTTTCAAGACGTAAGCGAACTACATGCCTGTACTTCTTGAATAGTCGGTGCAACTGCTGACAGCCCGTGTTGGACATCCCATTGGCCCTGGCGTCTTCAACAAGGCCTGCAAGAGCTGCGTCCAAATCCTTTGGGTCATCTTCACCAAGATCGATATAGATGTCGTCATCGGAGAGTTCTTCATCCTCAACGGTACCAACGCTGTGATATATCGAAGTGTCGGTAGACAGTAGAGACGCTATCTTCGACTTTTCACCCACATTCTCTTCTTGTGGATGCAAACTTACGTCAATATCTCCTTTCAATCGTGTGGCTGCTGCCTTAAGATCCTCACGATTATTTAGACCCAAGGTATCCAAGGTTTGCCATCCGAGAATGACATAGTCACAAGTAACGTCCATAATCCGCCACGTCGAGTTCCTTATTCGAAGTCGGGTCCCATGTCGGATCCCAAGCTCAACATCAGCGACGCGAATGCTACGCGTTGCTATAGACGGAGCCTTGTTGTCAAAACTGTTGTAATACTCTGTCGGATTCAGTTTCTTAACATCCCGAACGCAGTTCTTTTGCTTCAGTCGTTTAAAAATTGCTGTGGGAATGAAGTTGACCGCTGCTCCTTGATCAGTGAGAAGAGTCACATCCAATATCTCCCTCTGACCAATGAAGGTTGCATCAAACATTACAGAACTGAGAGCCATACCAAGAGATTGCAACGTTTTGATCGTTTTCTTCTTCTCTCTCTGTTCCTTTCAGATCTGCGCAAATATTTCTTTCTTCTTCTCTGTAGAAGTGTTCTTGCAGTCCTTGAGCTTGTACCTCTCTCTAGGACATGTCTCCTTGTTCCAGCAAAATGGAAGCATACGCGGACGTTTTATGTCCTCGTCACTCGTGCTTCCTTTCTTTGCGTCGGAATCAAGATGTCGCTTCTTGGAAATCATACGGTTAGCGCTCAGTGGTAGGATATCCGAAGCATCACCACCCAAACCAGAACGCGTACTTCCTGTCCGGGCTTGTTCAATTATTTGCGCTTCTTCGGCTAGTCGTATAGCATAAACGCGAAAATCACTCTTGTGAATCTTTGTCTTACACTCCATACGGATGATCTCCTCCATATGATTGAACAGCTTACGGGGCTGCGTGCGCTCACGAATATGACGAATTGCAGTTTCCGGGCACTCGCAAATGGCTTCAGTGTATCCCGCTTTGCGCAACGCTTCCATATAGTCCACGATTAATTGCCATACACGACTCTTGGCGTCAGAAAGCTTCATGTTCATGCGCACATCTGCGACGATTCGTTCCCATTCAGTCATGCGTAACTTCTTAAAATCCAGCTTTGAATGTTTCTCGAGACACCCTTTGAGCATGTCTTCAGTTATGTCTTCAACTTTCTCCGCATAGAGATACTCGCCATCGATCAGTATTTCAAGAACAGTCTGAGTTATGGATGCTTCGTACGACGTAGGAGTGATCTGAACATTAGGATCCTTGTTCTTTTCACTAACTTTCATCTCATAAATCTGTCGTTCTATCAGAAAAGCCGATATAGATGGAACATCGATATGCTGCAGAAGAGGAGCTTCGAGACCGACATTCGTTGTCTGGGGAACAGTCGCATGATCCGTCTTTTCACTTCATCTATGGTTGCCAGAATTGTTGTGAGCTGCGAGCACGACCTGTTTGTTCGCAAACAGTAATTACTGTGCGAAATCGCGCTCTCGCTGAGACAAAGACCGGCATTTTTGGGAAGTTGCCTTCCCCTCCTCCGATCATTCTCCGATCGGGTGCCTTTTATTTTCTCGACTTTCTAATTTGACTTCATCAAATTAGCCCAAGATATTTTGCCGACCACGGCGCGCTTAATTTTTGAGTACCACTCTTAATTAGAGCTTTGACTTCTATTTGTCACACATATGACCGAAAAATGTCTTGTGGACACCTTGGCGCCAAATTGTGTCCATCGGGAAACTTGTCCTTGTCCATATGTAAAAACGGCCTTAAGGAAGTGATTTTTTGGGATTTCTGCGACGTTGTGATATTATCAGTTTTTGAAATTGAACACTTGTGACCCAGAATGAAGCCATATGAGATCAGGGGGAAGAAAATACTCCACGTCGAGCCATCAGCCTTTCTTCCGGTTTCCTTCAGCGAAGGTGCGAGACATAGATCTGCATATTTGCATATTTACAACGTCGGCAAACAAAGATCGCAGTTTTTGTTTGCAAATCAATGGGTCAGAAAGATGACAGTATTGAAGATGATTCGCATGTTTAGCAAACAAATGTGGTGGAAATAGAAACATCGCAATTTCAGCATATTTGTCTAGAATCTATACTCTGTTTAGTCGAAACCCAAATCGTTACGAAAAAAGAATTACTGAAAAAAACAAAGAAGGTCTCAGTATTCTTCCAAAGTCCCTGAATATGTGATCAACAGAAGTCGTTATGGAAACGATGATTTAAGCAATATGTATTACCGCCAGCTTATCAGAAAACGTCACTGATAATATGATCAAGGCTTGTCTGCAAAAGCGGTCCAAAAAATCGCAGAACAAAATTAGTTTATATTCTTGGGGCAGGGTCCTCAAAGATGTGAAAATGTACATGACCATCAATGACGCGAAAAGCCGTTTCTGCACTCTAATGGTTGAATATAGTAATGAAATTCGAGATGAAGGGTATGTGAAAGCTATTACCAGGAACCCTGAAGTAGGCGTTAATAATATTTTAAATACAGTAAAACAGCGCCCTTTTCAAGACCATATGGAGGGAAAGCTTCAGATCAAACCAAACGCTAGCCTTTAAATTAAGGACTTTGGTGTATAATTCAGACAGTTTGGAGAAGAAGCGAGAAAATATATCTATGTCAAACGAAACAAAGAATGACATATGAAATGATTGAATCATTCCCATTAATGTTTTCTCTTCAGCACTTAATATTTGTAATAAATTACATGATGATAACGTGAAAAGAAATTTGAAGCCGAATAGGGAAGTGTCTTTCTGTCCCAAGATAGTAAAATGCAGAGAGAAAAGACACCACATAAGAAGGTGCCCTAATTCTACACCGCAGAAAGTGGAAGTTTTTATATAGGCTTGTAAAGAAAACAAGAATAACACCAACACCAAAGAGGTGAAAAAGGAAGGTGTTGCAGATCGTTCTTGTGATACATTGTGCTATTTTATAGTGTCGGATGCTTCTTTAAGCGATGAAAAGTCAGAAACAGGAATTCTTGCGTATAAAGGAACATCAGGAAACATCATCGCTGAAGAATTATACTAAAGAATTTGAAAGTAACATGGTGTCAAGGAAGTTCAGCAGTCAGCATGCCTGGGCCCACTCGAAGTTTTTATCAAAGCGGCATCACCTGTAACCTCTGCTACTAGGGATAATGCAGATGTTATGTTGGAGGTAAGGCATTGCGAAAACATGATTCTTCGTGGAGTGGACGGGTTGATCACAAATAAGAACGCATCAGGTGTAGTAAATTGCAGGCAGTTGCTCAATGCTCTTAGTTTGAGCAACCATGTTCTTTTGGACGTCACAATATCACAGGTCAACAGTTTAAAGATGAACAACAAAGGGCTTCAGGTGACATGATTCTAAGCATAAGCTAATAAAATCTTTATTTTAATTACATCAATTAAAGCGAAAGTGAACTTTATGTTATCAATAAAAGTAAAAGCGCTATACAGAGTTTTATTGTTTTTTTAGAGTTGCAGTAGTTTTGGGCTTTTACGAGACTTGTGACCCCATATGATGCTTATTGTTGTGTAGAAACTGAGAACAACAGTTTATAGAACATAGCGTATTAATGTGTATGATGAATAATATAGTATAGATATCGAAAAATAGTTTTAAAATATTAATACTGCATTAAAAAACCGAAGGAAGAATAAAAACCTACATTGTCTAACAAACGGAAAATTTGAAATGAATGTACTAAAAAAGAGAAATTTTACCAATACGATTTCAAAAACGTTTGTGCAAGACATTGTATTAAATGTATCATCATTTGTGCAAACAGATGAAAAACACCAAAACGTTTGATAAAATTTATATAAATTAATACAGTAGTCAAAGATTTAAATGGGAATGCTTTGGAAAACAAAAAAGAAAACGGAACTAGAGAAATAGTAACCGATCGAAACAAATTAGAAAAGAACAATATCAATGCCAATACATTTACAGAAACACATTCAATGTATGACAGATTAAGCGAAATAAAAAGTATGTTTTAGAAAGAGCTGTTTCGAACAAATTAGCATATTTAAAAAACGATTAGCTTATACAAAGAATAAACCAATAGAAAACATTTTCGAAATCGACAATTTGTTTCCCGTGGGTTTTGGTTCTACAGAACAACTGAACATACAGAATAAAAATATACGTTGTTCAATTAGAACTATTACGAAAGATGACAACGCATAGATAAAGTATTTTATTGAATGTTTCAGCAAAAATAGATCTAGTATTTTTGAAACCTAAAACCAGGAGTTTTCGGAGACCAACTCAGAATTAGAAATAGAGAAAACATGGAACAAAACGTTGTTACAAAAACAAAGCACTACGACAGTTTTTCCTAGAACTTGTTCACAGTTAGCGCATGCTGGCGCTCAGCAACTAGCTCAATAACCGAACGGGTATATTGAGCTGGGGTGCAAATTCAGTTTTAATTCAACTTCCCTTTTAGGCTACACTTGCATTACACCATCTACTCCCAATAAATGCGCCACAAGACACTAGACAACGTCTTCTGGTAGACCACCACATCTCAAAAACTCACCCTTGAGCATCATTCTCCCGCCCTTGAAGGTCGTGACTTTTCGCTCAGTCCGAGCACGACGGTCAATTTGGGTCATAGGGGAAAATTACAAAAACTAAATAAAAGTAGTCATAGCCAGAAGGGTGTGCAGAGAATTTAAAAGAAACATGAACTTGATACTTAGAAAATATGTGAAGCTGTTCTGAAACAGGCGCTTAAACATCTTCGCTGTCTTTATCTGTATAACGGAAATATTTCATATAGGATATTTCATCTTTGTAATATGTTTTCAACTGACACGTTTTCTAGAAAATCGTTATATTACGAAACGTGGATAGTTTATCAATATCAAAATATTTGATCATGTATACAAGCGTTTAAAGTGAATTCATGGTTTAAAACAGGGAAAAAACAAGGCTTGAATCAGTATTGGACATATTCCAAAATCGGAGTGTTGTAAGCACCCGTTTCAGATAATGCAATGTTTATTAGAAATTCGAGGCAATACTCATCTGCATATCTCTATATTTCGGAGATATTCATGCAGCCTTTGAAACAAAAGATGTCATTGCTATCACCAAGTAAACACTTCTTTCTTTCGCTCAAAATGAGAACTTTGCGATCATTTGAGAATCGTTTGTATAAAGATCGAAAACAATTGACATGAACGCTAAACGAAAGTTTTTCAATAAAATCTATAAAGCAACAGTTATAAAAAGATTTATAATAAGCATTTGAATAGTCATGAACACTCTGGTGAAAACAACTATGGTTCTGAGAAACGGAACGACATCTCAGGATAGATACTGTCTCATATTATGGATAGCTTTTCTTTTACTTATCTAATGTTCAAGACAAACCCCGATTTAAGATTTTAGGATACAGGTAAATTGCTCAAATTAATGTAAAATTCTTGTTGAGAGCTTGGAAAAGTGTTCCAAAGCGTATTGGAAGAAGAGGAGACTATTGTTTTTACATTGGAAAGCAAATAAATGTACTACAACACATACAGTCCTCCTAGTTGGAGCAGTACGCGTGACAAACTGTCTGCAAGTTACAATTTATTTATTTAGTGTGTCATGGAAAGTTAGTTCATCGACGTCACTAGAATTGTCTTGAAGCTGTACAGCTCAGCTTGCTGTGCTGGACAACTTACAACTTTGTTCTAGATTTCTCCACGGGAGAGGATCTGAAGTCTATATAAAACCGTGGTGCTCTCGATTAATGGAGGCATCGGGAAAACTCAAGAAAAGTTTTATTCAACCTACCGTCTACCTACATCCTCTTCATGTCAGTACGGAAAGATAAAAATCATTTAAATGATAAATCGTCTTTCTTAGAAGCCAATTCGTGCAACGGAGTAGTCGAAAAAAATGTCAAGGGATTTTTCACCCACCGACGTAGCGTTGATCGCTCTCAATAAGTCTTTAAAATAATAAAGACTGCAAAACGTATAATATGGCACACTGATTCACTTTTAAACTCTCTAAAAAAGAAAACTATGATGAAAAAACAATACGTATAATAATAATATATTTGTTGTTCTTTATATTACAGAAATAAATACAACTTGAATGCTACTTCAATAATAATATGACAGCATAAAGTTTTAGAAAAGCTTTGCGAAGGACCGAGTATTAATTATTAATAAAAAACTATTGAACAAAATGTATTCTTGGCTTTAACGTTTGATGTTGTAGACGCAAGCAACAACTGCTTTTCACACATGGATATTTTAAAAAACCTGAAAAGTTCTACATGACATTTTGGAAGAACATATAGTTTGTTTTCATGGTTAATGTTAGAAAATATACAAAAAGAGATTACATTGTACTAGTGATATAGAGCACTAGACAAGTACAGATGTATCACTGTGTTTCACGGAAGATAGAAGTTAGACCAAGAACCTGAGATAAAACAATACTGCCTTTATTGAAGACTAGGTAAGCTCTGTACTTTTCAACTGACATTAATAACATTCAAACCCTTCTCTTTTCTCAAATTCACTGTTGTAGAAGCAAGAAGAAGCTATGAGTGGTTGTTCTGTGTGACATGAATTGTAAAAGGGTGTGCATGTGAATTCGTGCATTAAATGGCAGTACATATTCTTCCAAATAGTAGCAAATTACGTCAATTGAAAGAAATTCAATTAATTAAATTCCGGTCTGATTCTGTAGCCTTTGAAAACTTTTCAATGTACAAAAGTGTATGTACATTGGTTGCACAATGCAAAACTGACATAAACGTTTCGGCCTAATACGTAATAATTTCTATAAGAAGTTTTATTCACCATTTTGAGAAAGGGAATTTCTTTGAGCACCATTCATTGTAGTCGAAATGATGTAAATAACAAGATTAAAGAAATTTGAAAAGTTTGTAAAGTACTTTACACAATTCCTTTTCTTCATAGAATTGGCTTGTATTGTAAATATGATTTCTTTCAAAGATGGAGGCAAGTTGCTGTGTATTTCTTGTGCGTTCTTGGCTCCAATCCTTCTGTTCTATACTATATTTAGTCTCTAAACGCCTGAAACTCTGGCCTCATATGAGGCCAATTTGGTCTGATACGAGGCCAATGATTTGGAAACATTTTCGATAGAAGTTTGTTGATGTCCAGAAAAAGCCCTTTGTGTCCGTAATGCCAAGATAACAGCCAGAAATACTGAAAATATTAAACTAACTACAAATACAAGCACATTCAAGCACTAAATCCTCTGCTGTAGCCAAAAAGTAAGAGTGCAATCAATGCTCAGCCCAATTACCACCCCGTTATCAAGAGCTGAGTTTCTCCTGTCATTTTTTGCAGTTTTACAGCTCCAGCATTATTGGCCTCCTACTTTATGAGGCCAATTGTCCAGTAGACACTAGTCTCCGGGATTTGTGTCTCACAGCAAATCCTTTTCGCAATGACGTTTTGCGTGTCATATTTGAAGCAGTAACGTTTCGGTATGAAATGAAGAGTCGGTTCTCAGCGTTACAAATTCCTTACCTGCAATGTATAAATCATTGTCATCTTTTGTTTTCTACTTTATTGGCCACTCATAGTTTACAAGCTATCGGGGCAACTGAAGTGTGATATGCTGTATATTAAACTTGAGCGAATTCATGTTTAACATTTCTCCACTGCCATGAGCAATTTTGTTTGGTCGAAGAAACTAGCATGAATAATATATTATTGAAGAAAGTCTGTGGGAGAACATTAAGCTTGTCGATAATTGGTGACCTTATTGGAGTTGTACGTTTGAAATTTGTCATCTACGATCTTACGTTGCCCTTTTCCGAAGCGTTTCATACGACAGGACAGACCTCTTCGAGAATTTGAAAAACTTTACTACCAATGCTTTAGACATTATCTGCTTTGAAATCATTGACTTTGCATATTTTTTGACAACCAGATGTGAGCTCAAAGGTCGATTTTCTTTTCGAATATCATGAGCATGGATGGAATGATGTACATTCTGAAGTAGATTATTGTTTACAGTGTTTCAAGTTGGCTATTCTTATATTTTGCATGCTGTTGTGCCAGAACGGCAAATCAAACCGTGTTATTCGACACAGAAAATCCGAAGTGTTTAGCCATTTTTTGCTTTTTGGCACATGAAAATCGCACGGAGGTGTTATACCCAGCATTCGAAGTGTATGCCATACTTTAAAACCATATAAGAAGTTGGAAACCTCACATTTTCCTTTCAATTCTGACACCAGCGATATTCTTGTTATTACTTACCAACTTAAAAATCAATTTCGAGAGAGAAAACAGTATAAAAAGAGGCTGAGGTATCACAAACAGTCCCCTAAACCCCACCGTATAAACCACTCTTTGAAAAGATAAAGTTTCACACGGCACGATTCTCGTCTCAATAAAGAAAAGAATTTCGGAACACTGTTTGTGCCGCGAAACTCGTGGAGACCCTCTGAACCATGATGCTCTTATGAAGTTTTTAGTCATCTTGACACTATAAAAGCGGGGACTATTGTGACTGCCTCAACTAATAGTTTCGTCTCAAACGAACGAATACGACGTCTACCTTGCACAGAGCAGACAATCCTTCTTCACAAATCCTGCAAAATTTGCTGTGGCGCCATGATGACCAAAACTATACCTACTTTCATTGTGCTACTCTTGGCTGTGTTTTCTTCAGCTCTGGGCTCAATCCCAAGTTTCGGGACGCAGACCAATGGAGCGATTCGAGGGGCACTTGGAGACGATGAATTTCTCATCAACCCCGCAGAGGGTGTAATCACTGATACTCCAAACTTCCGTGTGGAGGTCGCAGAACTTGGAAACTTTCCGGCCTTGGCAGGACAGGACGTTCAAACTCAGTTTACTCGGGTAACCATCAAAGCTATGCAGCCTTTTTTCCCTCACTATCATCCACGCGGAGCAGAATATCTTACTTTGCTCAGGGGAACGCTCCGCGCTTCTTTCAGGTTTGAGGGCCTCGAACCCCGCATCGTGACGAATGATCTTAACGTTGGAGAATCAACGGTATTTCCGGTTGCGCTTACTCATGATGTGAGTTGCATCAGCACAGTAGACTGCGAATTCGTGTCTACCTTCAATTCTGCAGATCCTGGTCTCGTTCCGGTTTCTGCGTAGAAATGTTATTAGATGTGCTGTAAGAACGACTTTTTTCGTCCGCTGAGGCGAGCGCACACATTATTATGAATATTATCACTTCGTATTAAAATGATTTGAATTTCTCTTCCGTTTAATATTGTTGGTAGGCGCTCTTTAGAGTCATGGTAATCTGAAAGTTAGCCTTCACCCCAGTCTTGTGTCTGTCTTGTGGCAACCGCCGGAGGCAAGAAGTTGGTGTATCCCTTTGCATCTCTTCTTCCATAAAAGTGCTTGAATACTTGAATGATTCGAATTTTAAACGCGTACTGCATGAGTTCATGCCAATACACGTGGCTTTGTTTTACACCTCATTCAAACTCTGACTGTCATTCTGCCACAGCACTGCATCTCTACCATGCAGTCTCAGGAAGCAAGTGCTCCAATAAGCTTCCCCTCTCGTTCATACCCGTCACTCGTCTCCGCTACTCCTTCCATCTCTTCTGACAAATGACTTCAGCAATTTCTGATGATGCAACTGCCGTTGAGGCTGAAGCCTCTCACATGGTGCAGGTGGTTAACTATGAGCAGCAATTCAATGACGATTTGGAGACATTTCTGCGCGCCAAGCGCATCTCGCAATTGGGTTTCGACTATAACGTGACAGCAATTATGGGGCCTCAGTCTTCCGGAAAGTCTACTTTGATGAACATGCTTTTTGGAACGAAGTTTCCTACTATGGACAGTGGTGGTGGTCGTTACCAAGTTACACAGGGTGTGTGGCTTGGTCGTGATAAAGAAGCGGGCATTCTCGTCATGGATTTGGAAGGAACGGATTCACGAGAAAGAGGGGAAGATGCCGCTACATACGAAAGAAAAAGTGCACTGTTCGCTTTGGCACTTGCGGAGGTGCTTGTGGTGAATGTGTGGATCCACGACGTTGGTCGAAACAACGCGTCTAACATGCCCTTACTGAGAACAATCATGGAGCTTGACCTGCAGTTGTTCTTTGGCGCCGCTGGATCGGATGCTGGAACAAAGCGCATGCCAAAGACAAAGCTGCTCTTTGTTATCCGCGATTACGATTCTACCCCCTTTGAGAAGCTGTGCGCTTCCCTTCGTGAGGACTTGGATAACATCTGGAATACAATCAATAAACCAGAAGCGGCCTTGGGCACTCCCATTACCGATTATTTTGACCTTGACTTTGAGGCATTACCTCACAAGGTGTATTGTCCCATGGAGTTCGAAGAGAAAGTAGGAGAACTGAAGAAGCGTTTCCATGGCGGCGATGTCTTTAAGAAGGATTATAGCCGTGGGGTTGCCGCCGATGGGTTTTCAGAATATGCAAGGTCCGTATGGGAAACCATTCGTGCAAATAAGGAGCTTGATATTCCCTCGCAGAAAGAAATGCTGGCTCACGTTCGATGTGAACAGATCGCCAAGGATGTATTTTTCATCTTTGAGAACGCAATAGGATTGCTCAAGGGGGATCTTTTGCCTGCGGATCGTTCCATGCCGACGATTGTGCCCTGTCTATTCAGCACCCTTTTGGAAAACTGTGATAGCGCGCTGAGCAAATACAATGAAGGGGCTTCACGCTACTCGGCAGCTGTAGCCGAGATGAAGGCAGATGACGTTCGCGCTCACCTTTCGTCCGAGTGCAAAATGCTGTTCGATTCTCAAATTACTGCCGCAACCGATGCGGCCATAAAGGAATTCCAGGAAATTGTTAAAGGAAGCGAGAACGGATCAGTGTCTGAGCCGTGGCTCAATTGGAATGAACACTCGAAGACCGCCATGGAGAATGCGATGAAAGTCTTTGATGATGCGTGCAAGACGACTGAGTTATGCAAGAGCGTTTCGGATGCCAATGCGATGAAGGCCCATCCCCTTGGATTTGCAATTACTTCATCGATGATTGCGCGAAAGAGACTGGAAAAGACTTTAGAAACTGAGCTGAAGCGTGAGACGGCCAGGGTTCTTTCGGAATCGCGTGCGCATTGCTTGGGAACCTTCCGATCTGCTTTTAAGGCTCCGATGACAACTGTCTTAGAAAATGTGCCTGACGATATGTGGAGCCGCACTTCCGAGGTCGCTGATGTTTCGTGGGAAGCTACGGCGAGGGAGGCCAAGACTGTCTATGGTGAAAATGGGCTCGCACTGGAGGAGGACAAATTGAAGAACTTAGAAGAGGAGTTGAAGAACGAGTGTCGGGACTCAGCTGTTAATGATATCAAGGCTGCAATCGGCACACCGTCCAACATGTTGTTGAGAATGATGAAGCGCTTCGAAGATTCCTTCCGCTTTGACGAAAGAGGGGTGCCTCGGCATTTCGGACCGAGTGAGGACATTGAAGCGCTGTTCGTCGCTGCGAGAGAAAAAGGAGAGAAACTTGTCGAATTAATGTCGGAAGTGCGATTGCAAGGATCTCTTGGTGGTGCGACAACCACTGCCAGCCGGAGCATTGGCAAGAAAGGAAGCCAGGTGACTATTATTGACTCAAACGCGCAGGCCGACCTCAGGGACAAGCTCAAGCGTCAGAGTGGAGCCATTTTCATGGAGGCAAAACGTGCGCAAGAAGCTGCAAGAATCACAACCAAGGTTCCGATCTGGCTCATCGGCGTGGTACTGATTCTCGGGTGGAACGAATTCATGGCTGTTTTGCGGAATCCGTTGTTGCTGATGCTCACGATAATTGTTGTACCCATGGTGTACGTGGGATACACCCTGGATGCTCCTACGTATCTGGCGCCCGCGGTGATAGCCACTCTGAAGCCCATGGTGGATCAAGCAAAAGACTTTTTAGAACAGACCACCAGCGCTCCGGTTTCCCAGCACGCCGCAGAGCCCGCGCCAGTTTGCAAGTCTCCGTCAAGCGAGAGTACCGTGGTGTCGGCAAACCATACAGAGAGTGCGATAGTCCCGGAGGAGAAAACAAGCTGATAGTCAGGGTTAGATAGTTTGACACACACACCTATGGTGCGTTTTTGTCAACTGGAAGGCGTGTGTGCTAACTGCAGTTTGGCTGGGATGCAAGCTGCGTGTTTATCGGGGGTGGATGTCTGCGACAAAATTAACTTAATCACTACACTAACGAACCCCCGCTGCGAATGTTGTGCTTTACTGATTTGTGCGGCAATGGACGTCAACTCGGCAGTTTCGAAGGTAGTCAATCGAAATGCGGTTTTTAGTGACACAGATTAAAGGCGAGGCGGCACGGAGCAGTACGAACGGCGACTAGCTGGCCCGTTATGACGCAGTACGCATGCAACTCGTCAGAATGATGGCTGGCGGAGGAGGTGCGCGGAGCGAAGCTCGCGCGACGCCGCTGAGCTACAGAATAAGTGCTGTGCGGGGGCGAGCATGTCACCTGCAGGCAATCTTGGCGGGACGCCTCGCTTGGATCAATGCGGGCGCACGCTACCTGCGACTTTGGCGCGACTTTCGCGCGACTCTCACGCCATGGTTTGGGTGTGAGGCGGGACGATTCCGTGTAGTGCGCGCCCCAGCTTGGCGGCGCGCTGCGACGCTTCTTGGTGGAGCCGTCCGCCACGTGGCCACAGCTGCGAAGCGAAACAGTCGACTGCGCGCCAGAGGGCTGCCAAATGCCCTCGTGCTGCGCGTGGACCAATGCTGCTGACGCACCACGAGCCTTAAGCGCACCGCACAACATCGACGCCGCCTGTCAACCGTCAACCCAGCGACCGCTCCCAGCCTCCGCGCCGCCGCAGGGAGCAACACACGCACGTTAAATTTCACATGCTCTCTTCCCCACCCCAAGCATAATTAATCTGCTGCGTTTCGCCCATCGCTTTGCGATGGGTTCAGCCATCTCCACGGGCAATAAACTGGAGAAGGCTTTAGATGCCAACCTCCCCGAGGATGAACGATACTTTGGCCTGGAGAACTTTGGCAACACCTGTTACTGCAACTCCGTTCTTCAGGCACTTTACTTCTGCGAACCGTTTCGAAAGGCGGTTCTGAACTACACAAGCAATCGCAGGATCGCTAAGGCGCAACCGATTGACCCCAGAGCGAACTCCAGTTTGCTTTCCGCCGCCCCCTCGCTGCTGCCCAAGGCTACAAACTCCTCCCTGATGGGCAACTCTGTTTCAAACGCTTCGCGAACGACAGAAGCCAACTCGGCGGCTGAATACGGCCCCTCGACGAGTGCCAACTTTCTCGACTCGAGCGAAAATGGCGCTGAAGAAACAATGCTCACTGCTCTTGGCGACTTGTTCATGCAGATTGCCACGCAGAAAAAACGCACCGGTTCTGTACCTCCCAAAACCTTTGTGAACAAACTACGCCAGGAGAACGAGCTTTTCTCCAGCTACATGCACCAGGATGCCCATGAATTCCTCAACTTTATTCTCAATGAAGTTGTCGAGTGTTTGCACAGGGAGAACTCTGCGAAGAGCCAACGCGAGCAGAATCATCCCTCGAAGGACCCTTACTCAAATTACCTAACAAACGTCAATGGAAAGCTACAAAACGGCTCTGTCATCCCGATTTCCGAAGAGAAAGTTTTGCAAGGAAAGGGAAACTCCAAGACTTTTGTACATGAGTTATTCGAGGGCCATCTTTCCAACGAAGTTAGATGTCTGTGCTGCGAAACCGTCACGCAGAGAGTAGAATCATTCTTTGATTTGAGTGTTGATGTGGAACAGAACTCGTCGCTCACTTCATGCCTTCGTAATTTCTCCTCGACAGAGTTGCTTGAAAAGCAGGACAAGTTTTTCTGCGACGCGTGTTGTTCACTTCAGGAGGCAGAGCGACGTATGAGAATCAAACAATTACCCAAGATTCTTGCACTGCATCTGAAACGTTTCAAATACGTCGAGCCGTTGGGCAAATACAAGAAGCTTAATTATCGAGTCGTATTTCCGCTCGAACTGCGTCTTTGTAACACTAGTGATGACGCCGAGGATCCTGATCGTTTGTATTCTTTATTTGCGGTAGTAGTTCATGTTGGATCGGGTCCGAACCAAGGTCATTATGTATCTCTCATCAAGTCACATAGGCAATGGTTAATGTTCGATGACGATGCAGTAGAACCGAAGGACGAAGGCGAAATTCAAAGCGTGTACGGTGTGACTCAGGAGAACGCACAGAGCACAGAGGCAGGATACATTTTGTTCTACGAACAAATCAGTGCCTCTTAAGCCAATCGCAATCACGTTTTAACAGGCTTCACAAGAGGTTTTTTGTTTTTTGCTCTACCTTTTGTCATGGTCAGCGCGCTGGTTTCGTTTTGCTTGTATCTTCGTGGTCTAATCAAGCCTCTACGACGACGTGCATATAACTTTCTAAGCTCACTGTTCAGCCCTTCAGTCGTTACGCCGACTGTGTCACCTTGTTCATTTCATTCAGGTTGAAACTAAAACTCAAGTATTTCGCATATCTGCGCCTACATCACTTTCACAGTGCGAGTTGACTCCTTGGTCTAAGGCAGTTTCTTTGCATGAATCCGATTTCCATAGTTCTGCGGCGGTTATTGAAATGCAACGACGCTTAGATCTGAACTAGCAGCATATCAACGCTAGTCCAGTAATATTTGGATGGGAACTTTCAAATTATTACACTCCATTATGGGCGACAGATGTTTCATGTATGTATTTCTCAATTTCTTTCGCGAGCTCAGTGTCCCATTCAAAGCCAAGGCGTCCAACCCAAAATCCTGTCCATACAATTGTCATTACATCGACTGCCATAATCGCCGCCATCTGACTCGAAATGGCAAGTTTTACGAATGTCTTCAACGATTCGATATTTTGCTTCGCTTCATTCTTGCCCAGCCCGTACATCAACGCAATTATCCACATCGCGTCGAGATAGTCACTCTTTTCAGCCAACTTCTCGCATAAGTCCAGTGCACCTGATGCTATTATAGCCGCAGCGTTTACATCGGCCCAGTACACCACTGCTTCCAAATCACGCATTGAACTTATGTCTTCACTCTCCCTAATAGCCGTTTTTCACAATGGTATCGCTTCTTCCATGTTTAATTTGACTCCTTCATAATCGTAAAGCAGCAAAAGGGCCAAGATTGACACGCCATTTTGTGAAACACCGTCTGCACCACAATGCAGTAGCCTTCCCAGATTGGGCATTTCTGAAACCAGCTTCCTTTCTTGTATAGCTCTTTGGTACAAAATGACAGCTCGAGGAGCGTCTAATAGATCCCCTTCCATGCCGCTTCCAACAACAGTGCTATGTTACACCACCTCACCAAGAACTGCGAGAATTGTCATACGTTGACCTTTCTGTAACTGTCGAAGCAATTGACGATGCAAATGAGACCACAGCATCCTCTGACTTTCGAAACGTTGTGACCAACGTGAATTATTGGGGGGATCGAAGGCATCAAAGACCCATGGTTGATGGTGACAAGACTGCAGAACGTTCTGGTGCACTAAAGACAATCTTAACGAAACTTGGGAATGTCGAGCGTTACTGAAGTAAAGAATTGCGAATTTAGTTGGTTGCTTCCATGATTATCATGGCCAATGGTAATGGTACAATATGACGCCGGACGGTGATTGCAATCAAAGCCGAAAACAAGGATTCGTTGAGCTGGTTCGCAAATCATGAGCCCAACGTTTAGTCGCGATACGGCTGCTCACCTACAGCCACGTGCCGGAGCAGCTCGCATGCCGAATGGACTGTTCTCTTCCACTCTGTCAGCCACTCTAAAGCTTCATAAATAGAACTTACCAATCGTATACGTCACACCGTTTCACAACGGCAACGCCTAAACTTGCCTCGTCTGCTCGTCAAAATCTAACCGTTACACCAACCTCGATCACAGCGCAAGCCCTTCACCAACCAACGCAACATGATCGCCCTGGCCCTCTGTTTCTTTTGTGCTGTCTTCGCCGCTCTTGCTTCCAATACGATCATTTGCGCCCCTGGAACTTTTCTGACCACCGAACATAATCGAAATGTATGCCAACGCTGTCGGCCAGAAACTTTCTCTGACAGTTTCAATTCGTCGTCGTGTCGAAGGTGCAGCCCCAACTCTGTCCCCGATCATACACAATCCACGTGCTTATGCAACCCCGGCTTCTTGTTCAACCTCACCACCTTTGCATGTTCCCCATGTCCATCGGGTACCTATCGCGACGGACTGAACGTCAGGTTTGAAACGTCATGCCGAACATGTTCCCAGAACTCCGTGCCAGACCAGGCGCGAACGACGTGTTTCTGCACGCCCGGATTTTTCTTTGATCTCACCTCTTTGGCTTGCTCGCCATGTCCCGATGGAACTTTCAGAGAAGGGTTGAACACTGCTTTTGAAACATCATGCAGACAATGCGCTCCCAATTCCACTCCAGACCAAGCTAGATCAACGTGTTTCTGTAACGCAGGTTTTTCTTTCGGTGGTTTCAGTCGCGGATGCGTTCCCTGTCCCCCAGGCACCCGGCTCGGCCTAAATACCGACTTCGCCAGATCATGCACGCCCTGCGGGTTCAGGGAGTTTCAACCACAGCCTGGAAGCACCTCCTGCATCCCGTGCGGTGCGAACGGATTTGCCAACACGGATCGCACCAGTTGTTTCTTTTGTAAGCCCGAAGAAACTCTCATTGACGGCGCTTGCGGCGTTTGTCCACCTGGTGCGACTACCAATCTCACCTTCTTTGTTGCGGCCCCTTCTCTGTTGAGACAGGGGACGTGCAAACTTTGTCAAAGAGGTTTGTTCAAGCCAGAAGTCGGACAGCAAGCTTGTGATCTTTGTCCGGTTGGCTTTACTTCGGGCAACGGAGCTACTTCGTGCTTCCCAGCTTAATTGGTTGTGAAGGGCGCACTTTGTGTGCAATTGCGTGAGTGTGTGTGAGAGTGTATATGCGTGTGTGGCGTGGCTCTGTTGTTCTAAGTGCCGGTTCTACCGATGAATAACATGATTTGTCATATACAAAGCATACCACTTGTGAAGTACTTGTGCCTCCAGCTTGCCAATCCCAACGTCATGTATGCGTTCAACATCTCAAAGTCATAACCTTATTTGTGTCCTAATTGACACAGTGGTTGCAGAGTAAGCGGAAAGGTATCGAAATGAATTTGGTGAACCTCAGGCACCGAGAAATGTGGAGTGCGCTTCGAATGTGGCAAAATATCGTCAGCAACTATGCATTTGCGCAACATTCATCCGATATAGGCGCGTATAGAGCTGTTGGCTGGCCTACATGAGGACGGCAGGTAAAATATATACGAGTCAGAAACGAATTCAGTCGCAAAACGTGTCGGCCTTTCTTGATAGAGATATCTTTTACAGAAGCTTCCCTTCAGCTTGGTATAGGAAAGGTGAGGACAGTAAAGACGAAGAAGAAGATCCGCTGCACGATATCACACACATTTCAAAGATGCGTTCGCTACTCGAAAGATCTTTCCACCCTAACGTGAGCAACAGTGACTGTGACGTCGACTAATAACCTTCTTCAATCCTGCAATCATCTTTTCATCTTTTCGCCTCTTGAGCACTTCTGAAAGCCGAGCAATGCTAGGATTCTTTAGTTCCAATTCAAAGATATTATAGATGATTTGAGTGCTGATCTCCATATCGGTCATTGGCGCTGCCTCAGAAATACCATGATAGCTTATTGGCATTCCCATATTTGGGGAGAACAGTGGGCCCATGGCTAACAACGACGTATTTCCTTTCGCATCAGTGCCCCCGCCGATCGCCAAGCGAGCAGGATCTACCCCCATGACCTTCCTGTATGCTTCTTCTACCTTTTGATAGTTCTCGTTCGTATCCGGAATGCGGATGTCAGGTCCAAATATTGTACTTGTTGTATGAGAAATGCGTCCCAGTGCCGCATGCGCAATACCAAATTCTGTCGTGAGAGCGGTAAATATGGCATGAAACCGACTATGCCCCTCTAATTCTCCTTCTGTATATCCATCCCATTCCTCACCATGATGGTCCAAGGCGTACCTGATGTCAATCTCCAGCTTCACAGATCCGTCGTCTTGCATAGTACACTTTGTCACGGCATAGGTCGTGCCATTGCCTTCGAGAAAAACGCTGTCATGCTTGTAGAGTGATTCGTGTTTCTCACCAAAAGCATATGTACCCCACGTCCATTGAATAAATTTTGCCATCGATGTCACAGCGTTGACACCCAAATTTCCAGCATCATTCAGTCCAGCGACAAAGTTCGACAGCGACACTAATGGATTCACTCCCTCACTGCGATTTTCATCGGGAGCAGATCCATGTTGGGCACCTTCCACGTTGATTGTTAAAATCACCTTCGAGATGGCTCCGCTAGGATCATTTTCAGAGTCCACAGATAGCTTACCACCATAGTAATTTGGATCGTCAAAATTGAAGTTCTTGAACGTGTCTTGTACGGTCTCTTTGAATGTAGTGAGTGCTTCGGACCGACCAGTCACCTCAACCTTAGCCCAATCCGGAATGGTATTATTGGAGTTATTGGGAGATGTAAACATGGTGGAAGCGTACAAGGGCACCTCAGCAGACTCCTGCATCATATCTACGACAAACACAGGACGTTCACCACCCTTTTCTGCTCGAACAGCCCACATAGCATCGTAGACAATGCCAAAGCCCGGCCTCCTTGTACCAGGAGCCAACATATACCGAGGAGTTGACATGTCCGATTCCTCTGAAGTATCAAAGATGATCTCTACTTGTGTAATGTCAAAGAAATCAGGGTCCGAGGAGTCATAATTTTCAGCAAGCGCGCGGAACATGATGAAGGCAGACATAGCAGGGCCCTTATCATCTATGCAACCTCTGCCTACTAGAAACTGTTGGGGTGATATAGTACCCTCCGGATATTCTCTCTCTTCTGAAGTGGGTGAAAATGGAGTCCATCCATCACCGTCTGAAGCCGGAACGGTATCAAGATGGCAAATGATGCTTATCTTCTCCTTGGCAGAATCAGGACCAATGCGATATCCAAACACCCAGTAAGGATTATTAGCGATTTCTTCCTCGTTCGGGTCATGGGTACCGTTTGTCCCATCCCCACACCACTCGAAAGAAGCGAGCTGGTGTTTCTTCAATATGTTTCTGTTGAAGTCGGTTGCAATTGTGTCTATATAGTTTCGGCACTGTTTCAACCCGGCGCGTACTTGTTCTTCTGATAGTTCAGCATTTCTGTATGTTCTGATCTTGCAAAGATCCGTGGTCTCCTTCACCCAATTTTGCCACAGTTTCTTCAAAGTAGGGTTGTCCATGGTTTCTGGCTTGAAGAGACTGCGACGCAAGCACATGTAATATCAAAGGGCCAAGCACGGAAAAGTAATATACTGGCGGTCAATGCAAACATTTATACTGAAGCGTGAATATCTAGGTCAACAGGAAACGAGTGAGTTTCACCTGCTCCTTGAGATTGACATTTTTGACCGTCGTGATATTATTATCGATATGAAACTTGCGGTAGTATACTACGAATTACCCTTCGTGCTCCCTTAGTGGAATAAAGACGCCAGATTCATGAAGTTATTCCACACGGATAATGTGCTTTTTCTTTATTGTGGACGCTGTGCTTCAATTCCTGGCTATAGATGTATGTTCAGATGTATATCTTTCCTCAAACGGCCAGAACCTCGTCTGTAAGTTTCAATATCAAACTGTGTTATTTCATCTCCATCTTCAGTAACCTGGAACGTGTTCGTCTCCGTTGGAGATATGACCGCAAATCCGTTTCGCTTCACCGAGAAGGAAAATCATAAACACCGTGAGAAGGCGGATCGCTTGTGCCCTTGTGTTTTGTGTTTAATGGTGAAATTGTATTTCACTACTAACGTTTAATATTTATCTTTACGCATTCGGAACTCGGGGGATAGAACGTGCTTGCTGACCGAGCCTTTCGACAACTATTTTGTAGATGTTAATTCTTTCAGTGGGGCAATGTCTGCATCCATTTTTCGAAGCAGGTTTCAGAGCTTCCAAGTTGCTTCCAGGAAGCTGATTGTACTGTAGGTACCAGAAGCAAGAATATTAAAAAAAAAAAGACGAAAATAGTTTCAAAAACACTCCATCCAACGTTAGTACTGTTGCTGCTCATTCACGGTATTATGTGCATTAGCTCTTGTGCTCTCATCTCTACAGGGCATTACGTACTTTCTAGCTAGATATTTACTGTAAGAGCCACTCAAAAAAAACATGGCGCAGCAATGTTACTAAAGGCATCCGCAACGTTAAAATGCTCTGGTATACTGTGGACCTTTCCAGGACCTACTGGACCCCACCGCCTCAAGTCAAGAGTCTAATTTTATTTTAAAAACTGCCCGAAGTCCAATAGGAAAGTGATGTTCCTATCGGTTATTAGACAAATGTAAAATTAGGCATTTGTTGAAAAATACGCTAACGAAACTATTTGTTTTTCTGGAAACTGGAACAGTTGTCTACCAGGACTTCATATGTGGGATATCAGAGGCTCCATACATTGAACAGCGTCTCGCGTTCGAAGGAGTTCAAACGTATGTTCTTTCGTATATTATTTCAAGCGCTCTTTAGAATATTCGAACCTATTTCCAAGACTTTAACCAGATGCCGTGAAGTTCAGTTCCTCAGAGTCAAAGGTAGTAACCTGAGCGGCCATTTTGAATCCACGAGTGACATACGCATCAGCACCGTGATAGTCTTGCATGAACGGAGCAGAAGCAACCCAACGGACATTCCAGGTACTGGACACAAGAAAACTGTCCTTAATTGTAAACTTGATACCTCGCAGTCCCTCCGGATATGGTTTGCAAAACGAACCAAACAACTCTGTGGCACCTTCCACACCCTCCACAAGCTCCCCTCGCGGAAGGTAAAACTTGAAATCGTCGGTACGAAGACGAATTAGACGTTTTAGATCACATTCATTGAGAGCATCTAGATGTTCTTCCGTCACTAGTACCGGGAGAGGTGTTTCGTCGGTGCAGTACTTTCTACCTGGTTTAGAAGCGTTCGTCACAGCAAGAAAGGCGCACATAAATAGGAATGCAATTACATGGTGGCTATGCATATTTCAGTCCGAAACGACGCTTGAAGAAACGTGAGAAGTATATTCCAAATAGCCGGAATTGCCGCTTCGACGAAACAGTTTTGCTTTCTAGCGCTGGTCTTCGGTCGTATTAACGCGTGGCTATGCTTATTTATACCCCTTCAAAACCGTTCGTACTGAAAGGCATTTGAATTTAAATCTTCGAGTCATGTGTTCTGTTCCTGATTTCTGTCTGAAAAAAGGTCCAAATCTGTGGGATACTCAGTTTAGTCGGTATGTATGCTAAATCACCTGTCTTCCCAGCCATCCGTTTGGATCACTTACATTAGCAAGGTACGAAAAGCACGTCTTGATTTCTGTGTTCGGAATGGGGGTGGAAGATAAACAAGGTTTGCCTCGACAGGCTTCCGATTCACTTATTGCTTGATTTTAGGTGACAAATTCAGTAACCCTGGAATGACAAACTACTGTACTTCACGACTGAGTTTCGTACGGCTTTCACAACTTGTTAGAGGTTTGGTCATGCAACCCAAGCCTTCGCGATTAGGTTTAGTGCTCTTGAGTGCACATCGCGAGAATGGCGTAGAACCATGGATGTTCAGCTCTGTGCTTCGTGGTTGGGACAAACTCAGTACCGTACCAATCTTGTCCCCTGGAAGATTTTGTATAGGCTTGGCAACAAAGCAGACAGTGTAATGAGTGAGTGGGTCAAATTCTGCATCTATTGCTCGGATGGTGAGTGGCCGGCCTTGATCATGTGTGACTTGCTGCGGCATCCTCAATATGGTGCGCATCCATGGCTACATAACTGAATCAACTACGGCTTTGCAAGCGTTGCAACAAGTCGATAATACCACTCAATACTGTACGTGCGTGGCCCGACCGAGTGGAAAGTTTGTTTCAAGAACAGTGAGTATGGCCCGACCTCTTGTTCGATTGCGAGGAAACGCTTGGATGACTGCAAAGCGTGATAAACAAGATTGACTTCCTGCACAGCAAGTGACTGTTCGTAGCCTAGGACCCTTGGAAACACTCCGAACGTTATTCCCGTGGGTGTGGGGCAAAAAGTTTGTGGAGCTGTTCAGGTCCACAGTAATTAGTATAAGAAACCATCGTCTGAAAACGAGCGCCTCCTTTTTCGTTGCAACGTACGGTTCAAGGGCTGAAGTACAGTGGTTTACCTCACGAAAGCAGTATGAATCTGCTGAACATCAGTATCTTAGTATCTCACAATTCCGTGTCGCCAATCAGCGCACAAAAGCTGGGATCAAGAATCTGCGCGATACTGTAATCGCCGAGTTGCCACTGATTATTTTCCAAAAAGCGATGCATTTTGTAAGCCATTTCAAACGAGGAATGAGATTGGAAAATGTGGACAACCAACCAGTCACCATCCTCTGGCTGTTCGAGAAAACTATCTCGGAGAGATCAATCGAAACGCCAGCCTGACAGTTACTGCTCTTCAGACTCCTACTGTCCGCAGAAAGGAAATCAACGGCGGCACGGATGCCCGATTTTGAATTTTCCGGGTGAATGCGTTTAATGAACTTCGTCGTCGAGACCATCGCGGCAAGGCGTCCGAGAAGATGCATCCACACAGCATGGAACGGCATGGCTTTGTTTGGGAAGCCGGGCTAATTTATGAGTACGACTCCACTGATATTCGCACTTTAGGGTACTATGTTTCAACCACCTACTGGCTGGTCGCTTCGAAGTTAACTACTTTTCAAAGAAGTGTAGATTTTACCAACCGAAATGGATAGCCGTCCACGAGCACGTCCATAGATACCAGCGAAGACGCTGCGCACACAAGTGCACTCTACGTAGAGCGACTGTTTCCATCATAGGACGTACAGGCTCACCGGCGATGCACTTTCCTTACAGAGCGTTTGCACGCTTCTGCTGTGCAGAAGCGATGCCGCACTTCTGAGGTGGCTCTATCACCAAGCACCACAGGAATCCAGTCCTTCTCCTGACGATATTTCCTACCATTGCCGATTCCAATTGGAACCACGTGTCTTCGACTCAACACAGATCATTTAAATGTGCCTATTCAGTAATCAACCGCATCATGACTTCCATCCGCTGAGAGCCTTTCGCATTTCTTTGCTTGTAATTCACTTTTTTTCGCTGAGCGGGAAGGGTTAAACAAAACATGCGTGTCACTTTGCTTCACTTTTGTCATTCTGTGTACCTGAGATGCAAACCCCGATAACCCGTCCTTGCTCTATAAAAGTATAAAATCTTGGTCCTCTCACATGTGCATCGCGGTCGCTGTAGCTCGCTGGATGCATCTTGAGCCACAACTTCTAGTTGTTATCTAACCATGGGAATTCGTTTGTCTGTTCTTGTGTTGCTTTCTGCAACCTTTGTCTTCCATGTTGCTGAGTCCGGCGGTTCGAACTGCTTTGCAGCTCACAGCGAGATTCGAAGAATGCTGGAAAAGGGAATGAAGACAAACCCAGATCTAATTCCCTCTTTTTCTCGTGCTGCTTTTCATGATTGCATCACAGCGACCAAAAGCAAACCGAAATCTGGATGCAATGGAAGCCTGCGTCTTAATAATGAGATTACGAACATGAATAATGATGGATTGCAACCACCTCTAGATTTCCTCCGTAAGATTCTGCCCACGATTAGGAATAAGAAGTGTGCGTCGTTCGCGGATGGACTCCAGCTTGGGGCTGAAGTGGCTATGAAAGTCTCCAAGGGGCCAAATGTTATTGGGAGGCTGGTAAAAAGTCTGGCGCCTCGTAAGGATGTTGATGAGCCGGATACAGTGGATGGAGAGCTCCCTGACAAGGACGATTCATTTGAAAACCTCAAAGAGTTCTTTGCAAGAAAAGGATTTAACGTCAGGGAAATGGTGGTTGCAAACGTGGGGGGTCACGCTCTTGGGGCATTCGTGGACGATGCAGATAATCAAGACAAGCCTTTCACAACAACCGAAACGGAATTCAACATTGATTATGCTGTGAATCTTGTGCAGAGGATTGATACTGGCGTCAACCTTGAAGGATTTCATACTTTGAATAGTGACTTGGAACTCTTGGAAAACCCAGAATCCGTGTACTGGCTCAAGTACTATGCTGGTTATTTTGGATTCGGTTACAATGAAGCGCTCGGAAGGATGCGACTACGCCATGATTATGGGAGATTTCTTATCAAATTGGCTCAACTTAGAGGCTCAACCCTCCCGTAAACTTTGGTATGAACATGGTATTATTTGTGTCATCGTCAGTATTTAGGTGAAATGCTTTCTTGCGAAGTGGGCGGCCCACCGAAGCTTTCCGGTGGGCAAGCAAAGCCTGCTCTCCATAAACAACTCTTTCCTTTCGGAGGCAAGAAACGCCCCCAATCGCATGCGATAGAATGGGTGGGTAGAGGGAGAAAAAAGAGACAAAATTTTGTCTCGACAAAGTTGACAAAGTTCAGCGCAAGCATTGCGAGAGGCGGCGGTGGTGATCGAGGCTGCTTCCAGGGCGACAGCGATCACGGTTGTTCCCCTGAGGACGGCGATTGCGGAAGCGGCGCCATGGAATATTGAATATTTTATTTTACAAAACTTTTAAATGTTTAAAATCCTTCTTTCATATCCAATCTATCTCTCTGCATGTCGAGAAGATTACGAAGCCGTGCTGCATCGACTCATACTTAATTTGTCACGCAACACCGTTCCTCATTGATGATCGATTATCATTTTGATTCGTAAACAACACAGGGATGTGAGAAGCAAAGCAGCACCATTTCAGCGAGGTAAATAATTGCCGCAAAAGGGATATCGAGTTTTAAGTTCATTCGGTATGTACTTATGCAACTACGATTTCTTGACAAGAAGGTACCTTCGCAGATGTCATCATGTGCTGCACTTCTTCTTTAGAGTGAGCAATGAATATGTGTTTCTCGTACATTGCAAGGACCTCCAGAGACCTCCAATCTTTTAACGCTTTCTCTGATATCGCATCTACCGGCTAAGATTCAGCTGTGTTAGGGTCGCTGGGCATCTTTATGATTATGCAAAAGAGTGGTAAATCTCAAAGGTACTCTCGTCTGCGTGAACTTTTCGTCATCGATTGTCATCATATTTCATTTTCTCTCTCTATGCGGGTCATCGGCCATCGGGCACATCTCGACAAGGCGCTCAGCAAGTACCACGTTATGCATTTAGATCATGACTGTTTTTCTTCTTCCAATCTTCATACATGTGCTGCACAAGGCGGAGAATACTAATTTCATGAAATATGTGTACTCGGCGACAAGTAAGGACAACAAACAGCGTCGATACTAATCAAAGTTTAGTATATCTTTTATGTGTCCGCGAACTTCGCTTACAGGTCTCTGAAGCATTTCACATCCCTGTCATTTAGAGGATGCACAGGGCGGTTGTTTCCAAACTGTGCGCTTCCTGCAATGCTATGAAAGAGGGCTATATCGCTGGCATCGGCGAGCTGCTTCTGCATCGAGATTAACCAGATGACGTTTTCAGAGCATGGTGGAGTTGTCAGGGAGCCTTGGTAGGTGCAGTATCCGCCACGACCAATAAACCACGGCAAGTGAACCAGAAACTTGTGATTATCAGAGACAATTTGATCAACGATTGAATGAAATGATCTCTTTGACAAACCGACAGATGGAGGGGGGGAAAGGAGGTTGCCGTCATTGATAAGTTCAGAATCAGGTTCACTGGTGAAAAATGTACCCACGACAAGAAGGGAGCCGTCGGATGCTTTGTGCACCATATGGGCTTCCAAGGGGTAATGTCTTCCGTTCACTGTGTGCTCGCTAGGAGAATGGAAATGAAGATTTATGAGATCGTAGCGCTTTCCGTTGAACACGGTTCGCCCACATGCGCCGACGGCTTCGCAATTAAGGGCCCAATTAAAGGTACCTTTCTTGAACGAAAAGAAGGACGATATTGGTCGAACCCTGGGCCCTGATTTTCTTATGTCTACTTGAATAGTATTGGAAATAATATTTATCGGGCTCTGGTGGTGTCCAGAAGAACAAACAGCAGCATCATCTGTGAGCGTGCCCCAATGAGATGGACCGTTGTGAGAAGTGTCGTCATACGAATAGTCCGACGCGACTTCTGCATGCACAACGAGCTGGTCAACTTCGGACGTCTCAGCAAAAAGGGTCTTGAGAACCAATAAACAGCAGAAAAGAACGAGCGTCATGAAGGGATTTTTCAGATAGTGAGACCAAGAACCTGATGTGAAAAAAGAAAATTGTTCTGACTGGTCAAAGATGCAGTGGATGTCGATGCTGAGCGGACTTGATAGCCCACAAGATTAGATCGTGGGTGTTCGGATATAGTTGAAATGAAACATGATGCGAATGTCAGATGCAACCTACGTATCTGAATGCAATTTTTACAACTCATCAGTATCAAATCATTTCGGCAGTGACACCTGCCAGTGCACATAAGCTAAGCACTACGCAAGTTGAAAAACATTTCATCCTTGAAAACACATCACGGTGACCGAGAAAAGTAATGGACACACTATGAAGCCATACTTCATTGTTATTGATATGTTGCAGTTATTTCTTCTTGGTGCGTTAGGTAAAGAACTTACTATCCGACCCACCGTGTACTTTATTCGAAGCTTAGAGTTGCATTTTAGCTCTCTCACTATAGGTGTATGCTTTGCATTTTACATGCAGTGTAATTATTATCCTAGATTATGTTGCATTGAGCTCCCCGGGTCACCTTTCCCCCCCCAACTCTTTGAAAATGAATAAGATGTACTCGTTAGAATGATTTATGGCCATTTTAGGCCATTCTGAACAGGTATTGATTAAAGCAAAAGTATTGGAAATAGCGCGAAAACTATGAATTTTTATGGAATGGGACGTTAGAGAAACGCGATGCAAAAGCGTTGAATTAGTATTATTTAGTACACAAAAGCGAAAATCAACTACAGTACTGAAGAAGGCAAAATGAAGTTTGAAAGTCCAATTTCCTCTGATTTTGAAACGGTTTTTTAACAGTTTTTTGAAAACTGATTTTGGTAGCACTACATTACTAAAAACGATGATTTGCATCAAAATGCCAGGTGTCCTATACTTTTGAAACAGACTTCATCTTGATATGGAAAACACATTTACGACATGAGACCGTACAACACAAGCAGTTGACGCTCATGGTGAACCATATTTATTGATTCTTTTAAATCTGTTAAAAACCTGCGTTGCGTTAGGTGTAAACAAATTTTATGCGGATGGAACAAATATCAGTGCATAGCAAGGAGGGCCACAAGTGTGGCTTGCGCGCTCCGTATGCAATACAAGCCAATTGTTGCAACACGCAGTCTTTCTCGCTCGCTTTGCGACTTGAATGGTGGGCACAATAGCTCTGACTCTGTTTTGCCATGCTCTGCCTTTATTCGCCCGTTTTATATCAGTCTGATCCTTGACGTTCTGTGTGGCTCAATACCTCTATGTGTGTTACATGCATAACAAACCTGCGCTAGAGCACTGGAATTGATAATCTGCCCTTTAATAGTTTCAGGCCCAAGTTCAGGGGTCGCGAGTTTAATTTGGACCTTTGTTCATATCTTTGTATGTGCTACAGGAGCATGATGCACTGTAAAAAATACTTTATCCCGACCTGATAGAACAGCCCAGGATGGGTCCACATTTTCAAATACCGAGCAGGAGTACGCAAGATGTGTGATACGTACAAAGATCCAGCGCAAGAGCTACAAAGCCGCTCCATTGCTATTTCATACCGCCATTCTTATTTTGCTGGTTTGTAGCTCTAGGCTAGAGGTCACAAGTGTTTGGAAGGAGACTCAGATCTTGAAGAAGATCATGCCATGTCATTTTTGCGAATGGGAACCTCTTACTGCACACAACATACTCACCATGACATGTTCGTTTGCTTATCAATAGTTTGAGATGTACAAGAATAGGCGGTGGGGAACTACGTTTATGACAGAAATTTTGCATGTTATCATCCAAATAATATTGTAATATAATTCTCAAAGATTTTCGAAACCCCAGGTTTTTCAAAAAAAAAGTACTGATACAATCACATAATTTTGGATATCTTTAGAATTTCCCAAGATTTATTCGAAAGGAGCAAGCCGAAATTGGATCCTAAATCTCTTTCGAACCTGACCTTCCCCGCCCCCGGATGAATCTCATATGCTTAATCTCGCTCATTCTGCCACCCTGACAACTCCCTTCGACCTTTTAATTGCAAGTCCTCGCACACTTTCGTGCTGGCGACGCTTTGACGAAGCTCGCTGACCGTACATAGCAGATGCAGTTCGCGCGAGACGGATAAAATCTGTCCTCAGCCTTACTCACCTGATGAAAGGGATCTTCTGGCCCTAGCTCGATCGAATGGGCCTTTTTAAGCATTGTCGTATACATCAGGCCGTACGGTGAATCAGCAATAAATCCGTATTGTAAACCAGAACTTGTAAGAGAGGAGAGAGGATAGCAATTGAAGTTCACGTTTACTCACTGCAACGATGAAGCTTACTGCTTCCGTCGTTTGCTATGAGACTCTTGCCTTTTGTAGGCATGTCTCCGACCGTTCATATGTTTGAATCACATTCAAACATATGATTTGAAATAAGCGGTCGTCGCTAACAGTAGTCTAAAAGGAGTAGCTTAATACTATATTACATTCACCCCCTTTTTGAATCAGACGTCCTCGTCGATTCTTCAAATTCACGTATGCGATCCTTGCAGTTACTCAAGTCGCTTTTCGGCATCCAGATAGCATCTTCCTGTGCATCATTTTCAAAGTGTACCAAGTAGTATATCTTTCTACGCGATTTCTTCTTACCAAGTATTGCTTTCACTTCCTGTTCGATATTTCCATCAGCATCGATTACTACCGACAATGTAGTATTGTCATTCTCAGGCCTCACGTACTTCTTCAGTTTGGATACGTGAAATACATTGTGCGCACGATTCATTGTTGGCGGGAGCTCAACTTTGTACGTCACAGGACCCATGACTTCGGTGATGGCGAGAGGACCAACAAATTTTGGTCTCCACTTCTTCGGAAGGTCTGCACGAGATAACAGCCCAGAACCAGCAAGATTCAACATGACTAATTCTCCCACTTCAAACGATATATGTCTTCTTTTCTTGTTGGTGTAGTATACCTGTTGTGCTTGTGCCACAGCGAGGTTGTCACGAGCAATCGTTTGAAACATTTTTCGTCGTTCAAGCATATCGACTGCAGCTTGACAATTTGAAATAGTTCTGGTTTCCTTCGACAGTTGCGATTGTGGCACGTGGCCGAGATCCACTTCGAACGGAG
>JAHNZQ020000049.1:2284156-2326425 GCA_019155205.2 Gracilaria vermiculophylla
TACTAGCGATACTTCTGCGTGGAGCTCTGCCAGATACCGATACACGCACTGTTTGCTTTGTTCCTGCCATTTCAAACCAAAATCAGCAAATAAGTCACACTGCGTATGGACGCACGAAAGCTTGGGTGTCAATGTTAGAACGGGTATATTTGCCAATAGCGTGCAACTGGAATGTGGGACACTAGCTTATATGAAATCCTCGTGGATACTGTCAACCACGTGCGCACCAGAATGTGCGATGAGTGTGTCTCAATGCAACAGCCTCAGAACGCCGGATGCTCGACGTCGCTGGAAGACTATCTGGGCTAATGCCTGAGTGTTGGGGTGGATATTCGGAAGCAAATTGTTTTGCCGCGTTTCTGTTGTTTCACCTTCTACTGCCGAAGTGGGTGTGTTCCAGCTATAACACGTGTGGCACAGCACGTCGCTTCTCTGGTTGATCGGGAGTCGCAGCAAGTGCAGCGGGTTCTTAGGTTGTAGAAATAGAAATTCAATGAGGTGGAAGCGAGTGGCGCTGCCCTTAACTTGAAGGAGGGGTTCGGATTCCGTTTGCGGAGAAAAAAGGAATGGAGACTAAAGGAATCCTAATATCCCTTTACAATCATGCCCGAGGACCAAGTTAACAGTCCTTCTGAAATGTATTCCAAAACGGGGTTTTCAACCCCGTAACAGGACTTGAATTCGCAAGTGGGTGCAAACAACTGGTTTTGCAATGGAAGAGCGCTGTCGTGTTAGACTGGATACTGACTAACACAGAAGTTGTAGTGAACCGAGTAAACTTGGTCGGTATTGGAAAGTGCAAGATATTGTGTAAATAATCTTTTCCACAGCCCTTTCATCTGCTGTCTCACGTGGCAAAGCGCCTCGCGGGCGGGCACCCTAACGTTTTTACTATTCGGGGCACCCATGCGGCCATTCAGTTCTTTGATTCTATATCACGGTTCCTGTAAACTACGATTGATGGCCAGATCTTATGAATACCTGGCCATTTATCCTTACTCAGTGTACAGCCACGAAGAAATTTGTACGCTGACGAGAAGAATATATACTGAGTTACCCCTCAGTTCCCGTCTGGAATATATCAAGCCAAAGTTAAGCCGTATCGGTACTTGCTTCAATCTTCATAGCTCACAAAATCCATAGCTGCTCTCAATTGTTACACTGAAAATCCATGTTCACCTAGATTTCTAAAATATAAAGCTTTTCTTAGTTTCACAATTGTCTTCCTCACTGGAATTTCGAAGAAATCAAATCAACTCTCCTTTCACGATACCCGTTACAATTTGAGATAAATGCTTCAATTTCTCATAAAGGTAAATGAGTTCTAAAAGTTTCCTTTCAAAACACCATACAGCAGATTCGAACATGTCGGCGCAATTAAGGTTACGATTGAGACACATGACACCTATACAATAGACTGCTCCAAAGAATTAGCTACGTCAAATAAAGATCTACACAAAAAACAGGTCATTTTCGTTATGAAAAGACAATATGTGTGAAACAAGTACGGCATTCATGTAATAACGTGTGTTTTAGAGTGATAATCAAAGCAATGGGTGAACCAAAGCGAATGAAAAAAGTATCAAAAATGGGAAACTTAACTGAGATAAATAATGGATAATGACGAGAAAGGAATAAACATTGATGATATTTTCATGGTATGTAGTATGTTTGGCGTAATTAATATCTGGTCACTAAAATAAAAATTAGAATAAAATGTAGAAAAGGCAAATGTATTCTGAGTTGGAAAATGAACAACTTACTGTGCATAAGATGAAGCACATGTAAATCAATTTGCCTCTTGTGAACGGTAATACGTGAGGTCAGGAAATGAGAATGAAAATATTATGAAATAAGGGGTACTACAAAGAATAGACGAATCAAAAGCGTGGCGGTAATATACCTTTATTCCCCCGTTCTGCAAATACAAAAATTGGTTCGTGGTCTGGAAACAATGCGTACCGTTTTCTGCGAAACGTAGCATGCTCGTAGAGCAAAACTTGAGACAAGGAATGAGAGAGATATAAAACTAGTACACTGAGTACCAGGATTGGGGCAGAGACCCACATGGATTAAATATTTACACACTTGTGGTGCTCGAAGCTTGAGTAGTTGGAAGTTTTTTTTTGGAAAGAAAAATTTTAATTTCAGTGTTTAATATCTTACCCTTATTATGAACGAGAAGTATATTTATTTATTTTACTGAACTTAATTTCAATTTTTCGACTTGAAATGCGTTCTAAACAATATCTTTAAAGTGAGTATACTGTGAATGGCATTGCGTATATACGTCCATTATATGGGCAACACTGACATTTAATGCAGTGCAACGTCCTTGAAAATGGTTATTTCTTTAGAGCAGTGCAAGGGCCAAAAGCAGAACGGTTTTTTCAGAGCGGAACCGCGTCACTGATCTCTTAGGCACCCATTGGTGCATTCTTCATCTAAGCAGTGTGACTGGACGGAGCAGATGGCCACTCGGAAGTGGAGGGACAGGAGTACACGATCTGAAGCAGATGCTTGGAAAATATTGGAGCCACGGCAATGTTTGCAAAGGCATTAAGAAAACTGCGTTTGGTCGTTTTTTTCTGGAATATTTTACTTGCTCTTCTTGCTAGTGCAGTGTATTATATGCTCATCCAAACGGATTAGAAAAGCGTCGTTGGGAATTAGGGTGGCTAGAGTTCAGGTTTGGGTTGAAGAAGATAACCTTCGCAAAATATTCAAGAGGAAGAGCGTGGGGAAATGCTCTGTGTACTTCGATGAATCCAATTGAATTTCTTATAAGACATATTAAAAGAGTCAAAACATTGTTTTGGTTTTTTTTTGGAGTAGAAAGGAATGTTGTTTTTTTATTGGAGAAACTTTAGTGAGCCAGCGGTATCGTAGCCTATTCATTCAAGCCGAAGCGGTCACGCAGCATCTCGTTGTTTGATATTTTTCGGTTCTTTGTTTTGTTTGTGTTGCTCTACCATGTTTCAGGTGCATTATGAATTTTAGCAAAATGCTTTGCCTGGCTGTTCGCACCAGGGCTGGATGCACAGTTTTCGTGCAAAATGTGGGAGTGGTGGTACATTAGTGTCGCGACTACGAGATAGGCGACTATGCGTCTTTTAAATGTAAACGCGACATGAATGATCTTGAGACTAGCTAGGACCGAAGAGAGTTTCCAAGCGATTTAAAGAAGTACCTGGGAAAGTCCATTAATGGAATATTATTGAAGGCGGGAGCACCTATCGCATCTAAACAAAGGACTTTGGTATGGAATGAATTGTCTATAGGGAAGCTTCATTGCTGGGGGTTCTGGGAAGATAAAGTCTTAAAGGATGTATGGCGTTGTGGTAATGATTGTGATTCCAGGAATGCATAACATCTCATGGTGCTACCCTTATTTGGTGACCAGAAGGTAAAATATTTTGAAGTCAGCATTGACATTGGTCACTGGGCAGTGGTATCGCGCGTGAAGAAATTCGCGGATGATATGGAGAAACGTAAAGATACAATCATCACTTGAATGGACCTGCGTCAACCTTATTCGTTTTTGTAAATAATGATTTTCAATCTTCATCCAGGGGTAAAAGATCCGTCCTTAAACAAGCGCATAAGATTGCGTGTTTGAAGGAAAAAAAAATGCGACGGTGTTGGCGTCATGTGCGGAATACTAGCAAAGAGGTTTGTATGGCGTGCTACCTTAACGTGCATGCAATTAGGCTTTGGTTCACGGATTCACCGTAAAACCTGTGTTTGAACAAAAAGAACACGTTGAAATAAGGAAATTGCGTTTCGCGTTTGATAGTGATCTTGATCACTGTATGCGAAGATAAGAGAGACAATGGTTTAAAATGAAAGTTTTACAGAAATGAAGATGCATGTGAAGTTGAAGACTACGTAAAACTCTAGGCAAGAGAAAATGAAGGTGGTCGATTTGTGTCGTGCTGGCACGGGACATTGAGTATGTCTCTTTTTGTAGCTAAAGCACCTAAGCGGAAAGTCAATTTTTTCGTTGGTATCCTGCGGTGCTGCTGTTGTGGAAGTGAACACAGAGGTGGTTGAAAATTGCATTGATGTTTCATATATGGTGATAGCTCTTGAAAAAATTTTCTGCATGAAAATACTTGCCCAGGTGTCCTGTTGTGATCGGGGTATACGTTAACGATTGCAACTTTATGAAGAATGGTTTAGAATGAGATGATATGGGTGTTGATAGTTCAAATGGTGAACTGTGCGCCCTGTGTCACAATAGAGTATAGCGCAAATAGCTCATTTGTTTTTATAACAGGTTATGGGCCCAGCTAAACGCTAGGACCCTGGGTTCAATTCCCAGAAGTGACCTGAGCCTGAAAAATTGTACATGTGTACAGCAGTGGTCAAAAGTGGTTTCTGTAACCTTGAGGTCTCGTTCTGTAAGGGAGTACAGGGCGACGGGGCGTGTTGATAGTTCAAATGGTGAACTGGGCGCCCTATCACACAGTAGAGTTTAGCGAAAATAGCTCATCTGTTTTTCTAACAATGGGCTGTGCAAGCACTGTTCACACTCTCGTAATGTATATTTTTGTTTTCTCTACGGGTGTTTCACCTGGCGCAGTTCAACTGGAACTATCGCATCGTCCATATTGTGTTTCAAGACATTTTGTAATGTTGATATGTAGAAGGCATGCAGCATGGGCTTCGGACACTAAGAAATTTGGCCGGAGAAGTGCAGAAGACGACTTTTGACGTTAGTGAAGAGTCTGTGCTTCGGTGCGTGCTGTTTTTCATGATGTTCTGGCGTAAATTTGAAACAATGAAAGACTGTCAGCAAAACCATAGTCGTGGGTATTGGCTCGTCAAACATCCGTTCAATTTACACGTTTTGTGGACATAGCCCGTGGGATACGCAGAATAGACTATGAAAATGAAATATGATAAAGATGGAACGATAATGAGTCAAGAAGGTTTGTGGTTTACAGTACACAATAAGCTGGTGCGAAAAAATCTGGGATTTCTTATAGTAGGGATCACGAAGATTTTGCCTTTGTGCTTGGTTTTCTGGGTCGTCAATTCGCGCATGGATCCAACAGAAAACTGCAATGCACAGGTTCAATGGCTATATGCACGATTTTGGTATCGCCACAGGACTACCAATGCCTGTGCGGGGCTTATGATTTAAATGAAGCACTAGAAATGGTCTGCGTGAGTTATGTGCAAAATCAAGAACAGGGTAAAATCCAAGCGCAATCATCAAGAACTATACATATCCCATCCTTATTTCGCGTTCAGGGTCTTTCGGCCTTAAACATTCGCATGTGCTGGACGCGCATGCCAATTGCAAATCACGTTCGTGACGGAGGTGTGTGCATTTCACGCCGTTGAGTGGGTCGTTTTGTTGTGCGATGGCGCTTGTTCTCAACCAGAAAACATCAAAGTGTTCATTTCGTACGAGATAGCTTCCTCCTAGCAGGTTATCTATTAGATGCGAGGACCATTCTTATTCCCTGGAAAGTGGCATGTTTCGAAAAATACACAATATGTGCAGTGCATGCTACAAGGATTTAAATAATGTCCTTGCTCGAGATGTACCACGTCGGGAAATGAACGAGATTTGGGGCTGTCCTGGAGTCCCATTCAGTGAGCCAAGAACACGAAGGGGCTTCAAACACTTCGAAAAACCGCGCACTGGAGCCATTTGTCCTATTTGTGTGATTAAAGTTTTGCTTTCTGACTTTTGCAGAAGAGATTCACCCCGAATGAACAAGTAACGTGAGGGGAAACTTTACAAAGGACCCTTGAAAAGAGCCCGCCATGGTATGAATTTGCATTCCCTGGTACCAAATAATTTCCGTTCGGAATAGGTCGCGAAACAGGTCAAGTAACCCATGCGGCACTTGTAACAAGTGCTTCGGCCGTTGGCCTTATGACGGCTTTTTGTGCTCGGAGCAAATGCAAACGCGTGAAAAGTGGCAATTTTTGGCGTAAGTACAGATGGTTTTTCTTTTAGTAACAGGCATTTTGGATAAAAACGAGGAACGTAACGCAAAAGATAAGCAGATAGTGCACCAAATCCAAAGCATGTTTCAAAACAGAGAAATCTGGGAGCGTATTGAATCTAAAATGGATTGAAGATCAGTCTTTTGAGTTAAACGATTTCCTTTCTCTCTTCTGAAAAGAAGAGAAATTTACGAAGTAAAGAAACGCAAAGAAATGTCGGAGATCTAGATCGTTGACTGATTTTGGAACAGCGGGTTGGAATGAATGATATTGATTCTGTGCATGCCAGATGTCAATCTTATATGAATAAAGCTGAGGCATCCGTGCTATCGAATACATATCTAGCAAGAAAATCTCGCTTGATGGTAGCGAGACGCTTGTTGTTGAACGGAAAGTGAGGTTTGGGGAACGAGTTGACAGCATGGTGTTCTTTTTGTGGATTTTGATTGTGTGGCATTGAATGAGAATGGCGTTCAGGCCATAGACTAAATCTGGTAGATATCACAGTTCGGTGCCGAAGAAATAATAGATAAATGTCAGGCTGTTTGCCACTTCAATCTGTGTAGAGGGTGTTATGACGATATAAATCTTTCAGTTCCATGCGGTTTTGGACTTCATTCCAATGGAGGGCGGACAGCGAGTCATTTTAAACGCACTCAGTATTGCTAGAGTTTCGCTCGTTTTGTGAAGCAGAGCAGGCCCGAAGCAATTTTGAAGTATTGTTTTGAATAAATTGCAATACAAGCTGCTGATATGCCGTCATGGCCGGCTCGTATTGCTTACTGTGTCTCATTGTGGATCTTAACACTGCCTCCGAAAAGAACTATCAGACGTGTACTGTGTTTGTAAAGTCCAGTACCAAAAGCAGAAGTGCAAACACTGATCTTCACCGATCTCGTGGCCCTTGGCGTAGAATATGAGTTGTAATTGGATTGCCAATAAGTGTTGAACTGCGATATGGATGCGTCGGGTGGTCCGCTATGATATGAGAGACATTTGAACTAGGTAGAAGGGGATGCATTCGGCAAGGTTAAATTGGCGTATTTTGCGCACCGTGTAAATCTTCTCTGTATCTTTTCTCATGATACTAAACGGTGGAATTCGGAACATTGTTTCACTCTTGGCAGTATGCAAGTCACTGAGCTGCTGTTGATAAAAAAGAAACCCAGATAGCAGAATATACAGAAAAAAAACGTGAAAAGTGCCGCCGGCTGTTCGAAAGCGAGGTGCTGTAGCGCATGGGAACGCACGAAGCACAAATAAGCGAATGTTGAAAAGCGAGATAGGGGTGGTGAAAAGAAACGTGTGAGATATGTGCAACTGGGATAGCTGGAAAAGACGATCTTGAGAGCACACTGAGGCACGAAGAAGGACGCACAGAATATGGGGTCGTATGCATTACATAACTGTAGGAACGTTTGGAATTGCCGGACATAAATGTTGCAGTAAGAAGAACAAATGAACTTGGTCTATTAGAATTCGTGCAATGTTTTTGCAGTATAGCAATAGTTGAATTAACGAAGTCACGGAGGTCGAATGGATCGTTTTCACTGCCAATATATAAACGTCGACAATACGGTTTTCAAATTTTGAAGTTTGAGGCGATGTAGAGCTAGTTAGATGGAACGCAGACGCTCGTTGCTCATATTCGTAGGTGGGGGCTTTGAGTGGAACAAATATCATGGAAGAGAACATGCATTCTTCCATATAGATTGGAAGCGTAACGGATAGCGTTTTTCCAGATGCTGTTGGTGTTAAAAGTAAAACATCGTCTCTTTCTTTGAAGACTCTGGCCGTAACGCAAAATTATATTTGAGTTTTGAAAACAGAAGTGCTCCAGGTTAGCATCCGTTGCAAGGCCGTCAAAAGCATTGGCAGCAGTTTTTCAAACATTAACGGTGAGGGATGATGTAGGACACTACCCTCGCAAGGTTGTTTATATAAGAAGGGATTGGTATGTATTCGATTTTAGGCGCGGCCAAATCGAACGTGCACGGAATTCTACGTGGAGGAAGAGCGTGGGAGTGTGCTCTTTGTTTTTGATTGGAATGGCAATTGTTTTTTTGGAGGCATCTACACGAAAATATCCGGTGCATAATTGGCAGAGCGTTTCATCGTCGGTGTATTCATTTTGTAGTTGAAGAGGAAATGCAATTTTTCAAGGCCTTTTTTATAAAATTTGAGATTGTTTGAGTGCATTTCTCGAGCTTCGTAAAGGTATCTCCGCCCTTGGTATCAGCCGTTTCGTCGCCCTCCTGACTTTTGGGGAATGTAATCAGAATTAACCAATTGTGCCCAGCTTTTATAGTGCCGGTGCGCTAAAACAATCCTACCATGATTAATTGCTAACACATATTTCTGGAGACTTGACGGACTTAAACTATAAATCAATGTCTCTCTGCTACAATTTACGTGTACCAACGCAGCATATACTTTCGAATGAGATACCGATGCTTTCAGTGGCTTAGAAAGCAACTCAGCGATCATTTGTTTTGTAGAAATGTTCTGTGTAATTCTGTCAGCCCTCCTTTCGATATAGTAGAGCACAACGTCCGTTCGGGGTTTTTGTTGACTCCAAAGGTGCGTGCTCCTAAAGATGGTCTCCGGTATCCGCAATCGCGAGCCGGTGGAATTCTAAAAGGGGATCTGCAAACACCAAGCCGAGGGGGAGGGTCCCTGGGCAGACAATGCTCCTACAGGCGCTGCTATGATGCGACCTGGGGATCGGCGGCTTAGAAACCTGAGGATGATCGACGACAGTTTCCAACTGGAAAAGTAGAAGAAGACTCAAGGGTGCTTGTCTTTACTTCTCCAGAGATGGAGCTCAACCGGCAGATTAAGTATCAAGCCAGGAGTGCGCCTTGGCAGGTCTTAATACTGTAGTAATTACCTGCGTAAATTATCTAAAATAAATAATACTTCTACCGTCCTTTAAGGGTACTGTAGCGCACGCGGGCTGAATTATGCACCAGGTGGCTCAGTTAATAAAATACAAGCCCTCCTTAGGAATACTGTAGCATAGGGCTACACTACCATTTTGTTCCTCAGGAGCCACTTTACTACATACCCCCTTTCCGAAATTGCACCATGTCTTCTAGGTGCATCTTCCAATTCCTTGATCCACGGGATGGCTCCCATCTGTGTTGCTGTCAGCGCGGCCTCCGGCGATTGACACATTCTCTTCTTAAGGCGTTCCTACATACTTCCACCTTCCTGCGCAGCGTATCGCCTCGGGCTCTTCTCTTATCCCTTGCGATGTTTGCGGGCCCGGCTCCTCTTTAACCCGGATGCGTCTCCTCCTTCTTGGCATAACCTGTTGGTGCTGCCGCGCCAGTCGGCGGAGTGAGTTTCCACGCATTCCAGCGGGCCGTGCACGGTGCAAGCGTGCCACGTCCGTGGATGGAGCGTGAGTGAGTCCAGAGTGGACACCGACCCCCTTGAGGCACTTGCCACTCCAATTCCTTCGAGGGTTCTTCTTCTGGAAACACCCGCTTCATTGCGTCCGTTCATTCAATTCTCCGTGAGGGCGCAAGTCTCATAATCCTCTCGTCTGCGCCCCCGTCGGCTTCCACTGGATATGAAAGTACGCCTCGTTATGGTGCTCCATGTCTCGCCTGATTCCGGTCGCGCGGCTTCTCCTCGAATTTCGCGATGGCGGCTTGACGCGCCTCCTTCCCTGGTGGGGCATATACTCACGGGTCGTTCCCCGAGTGGTGTCAGATATCTCTCCTCAGGTGCTACCACGTGTTAGGGTGCCATTCGTCCGGCTTCCTGCACCGTTGGCATGTCTTCTCCGACTCCGGCGCCTATGTCGCCTTCGAATCCTGAGGTGTACCACACCTCGACCGGTGCACCATTCCGTCCAGGAGAGCATTTCGATCATCGCGCCACGCGGGTCTTCTTCCATTTCCTCGACAGGTGCGTAAGCCTCCCGTGCTCCGTGGAGGATTACATTCATAACTTCCGCTTATAACATCAGACGATGCAATTCCGCGCCGTACCGGGGGTTGCGTGGACTGATAAGAGGAAGAACGGGGTGGATGTCTATCGTGCTCACTGGCTCCACACTCCCGTGTAAGATGACAACGCTCTAACCACGGTGGGACACCATGATACTCCCCACTTGAGGTGCGCCGAAGAACGCAAGCTTCAGGCGCAACCCCAGGTACTCCTTCAAAAGGAGAGCTCACACCAACGAGCAGGGCGACCAGAAAGCATTGCCGATGGATGCTCTGCTCTCGCGGTATTGCTGTTCGATCCCCAGTATGATCGCCTCTTCTGGCTCAATGGAAATCGATGGGGGACGCACCTTGCGGACGAGACTCGAGTACGCACCGCCTTCGGGTACTTCCATGGTTGGCGTAACTTGAAATTTTATGACATGCCTTTTGGCCAGCGTCCGAAGTACTACCTCAAGGTGAGTGACTCCTTGGGGGACCACCGGGTATCCCCGTACCTCTGCGTGGCGGAGTTCGCGGTCGGCCCCCTGATTGCGTATCTCCAAGCAAGCAACAAAGGCGTAGCCTCCTATACGCAATGCCGGGACGGCCGCTTCTATTGGGACTCGTCGTGTCAGTCGAACGCCGGACGTTTGCTCCCGTTTTCGACATCCATTATCCAGGTACTGAGCTCCTTTGGCATCAAAAACCTTATTAAGGGCACCACATGGAGTGAGTCTGAAGCAGAAACGCTGTTGGATTAAAACCTGCAGGTAGCCTGAAATGACGTGCCGGGCTTCCTTTGGTACGACTATGGCGAAGCCAAGGTCCATCACATTGTGAGGAGCCATAATGGAGACGGTGACGGGCGAGCAAATCCTGCCTTTCTCCATCTGGCACCTTCTCGGGTTCCTCAAGTGCCACGTCTCCGAGTACCCGACTACGACCTTTTGATGGAGAGCCTGGCGCATGATATGCCCTGTCGGTTCCTGGCTCCGTCCCAGGATATGGGCGCTTCTCCTGAGGTGATACCTCCGCGGCCCGCCGCAGTGCCGAGTGCTCCCGCAGTGGTAGCCGCCGTGTCCCCTATGGAAGAGAACGAGATTGCTCTCGTCCCGGTACCTTCGGCCCCAGTGGTGCAACCCCGGTTGCGGAGCGTCCCTGCGACTGTTATTCGGCCTCGCCTGCGGAGCGTTCCAGCTCCCGCACCGCTTTCACCTCCGGTTTCACCGACTTCGTCCTTTGATTTGCCAACCTCCACTGTAGATCCTGCAGAATCCCGTCAGGAAGCCCGTATCCTAAATGGTCCGCCGTCCACGGCTCCTTCTGCAGCGGTTGTTGCGCCGTCATCGGAGGTGGCCGCTTCGGGTGCGCCGCCAGGCGGAATCTCCTCTGGGGCTCTGGAAGCTGCCTTTAAGAAGTTGCTCCAGGCGTTCCTGGTGACGTGCCGTACTGCTACGGCTTCTCTTGTAGAGGCTCTACCCGAGGCGCGTGCTTGGATCTTAGAGCTTCACAAGTCCTGGGCAGACCGAGCCTCGATGGTGGCCGTCATGGAAAGCCTGTCGCAGCTCCTTGATAGCCAAGCATGCAAGGCAAAAGCGACCCTCGAAGTGGAGTATTCAACGCGATTTGGTGACCTGTATGTGATAGAACGCTGGCGAATAAAAAATCCTTCGGATGGAGCAGATGCTCCATGAACGGTAGTTCAAATATGACTAGACAATGCACGCTTGCTCAGTGACACGAAGTGCCGCCGTGGGAGCATGCGAAAAGCAAACAACGGCATGCTGGAGTCGAAAAAGTTAACGCCAGGTAGGGGATGGGCTGCGGAGACGAAAAACCAATCCGGTTTGGGGCCCCCTCCCCCTTTTTTTAACGGAAGTGCCTATGTGGAGATGCGCTTCCGCTCCAGATTGGCATGGTATCGCTGGAGGAACTTCTCCGGGATGTGTTCCGGAGGTTCTTCCGTATCGTTCTTTGAGGTGTACCCATGTCATCGGACGCAGTACAGTATTTGTGCAGGGGTTTATCAGTGGGAGACGATATGGTCCACCGCGTAGTGGATATCACTTTGAGGGGTCAGGATGGCATCCGGAGCCTCCGGTAATCGTTCACCAGGAGCGGTAATGCGGCTCCCAGTATCCCGTGGTGTCGTTGCGCCTGAGGTGGCCGGATGAGGAAGCTCCACGCGTTTTCCCTGAGGTGGGATGGCGGGCATTCCTGAGAGGTTGAGCTTTGGGACTTTCGTCACCCTATCGCGGCAGACGACGTCTCTGAGCCCGTTCACCTCAATGGCGACAGTATCCCAATAGATGGCCAGGACTTTGTAAATCCCTGAGGTGGTCGGCACAAACTTGCGCGTAAAGTCCGGCGGTTTGTCGGATGCTTCTCCGTGTTTGGCGAGGAAAACCTCATCGCCTTCCTTCCGTTGAGGGCCTTCCATCACCTTCCGGTCGAAGTCCTGTTTTTATCTCCTCTTTCAGGCGTTGAGTCTCTCCTTCGCGAGGGAGAGTGCGTTGTCATACCGCCTTAGGATGAAGCGTTTGGATTGCGCCGCTGTTGGCGCCTGTGGTCCGTTCGCCGGATGCGCTCTGGTGCGTGCCGCAATAACGCTACTTTGCGGGATGCGCCAGAGCACCAGATTGAAAGGAGCGTTCCCCGTGGAGCGTTGCCCGTGCAGGTTGTATGCATACGTGAGGGGGCCCACATATGCGTCCAAATCCTTTTGATGGTCCGCAACGTAGTTTTTCAGCCTCAAGGCGATGGTCTGGTTGAATATTTCCGCCTGCCCATTGGTCTCGGTTGATAAGCAGTTGTAAACAACTGTTTCATCCCCAGCATTCCGGAGATGGTGCTGAAGAGCTTCGCCACAAACTCGGGTCCATTATCCATAAGGAGGGACAATGGTCCCTTGTAGGGGTAAACCCAATGCTCCAAAAAGGCGTTGGAAATCACTGCTGCGGTGGTGTTCCGCAGGGGGATGGCCCGCGTGATCTTGGAGAACCGATCCGTAATCACGAGGATAAATCGGTGCCCTCGCCTTGTTTTTTAGAGAGGGCCTAAGATGCCCATGGCCAGGATTTCCAAAGGTCCTGAAGGCGAGAACAGGGTGAGCGGCGTCTGGTCTTTCCGTATATTCCCTCTAGCAGCGGCGCAGGACTAGCAATCCCCCACCGTTTGGAAGGCGCCATTAGCCATTTTCGGCCAATAGACTTCCCTCCGCATGGTGAAATACATCCACGATCCACCGGGGTGCCCGACGAGGCTAGGATAGTGCGAGAGGTACAGCACCCTCGCCCGTAGTTTCAACAGGGGGGGGCGCGGCGTACAAGCACGCCGTCTCGGTCAACATCAAATGACTATGTTAAACTTCCCACAGTGCCGAGGCACTCCTTGCAGTACGCATCTATACATTGGTCCATCAGGAACTCCGCTACGGTAATGGGGAGAATTTCTCTCTCCTCCTCGACAACAGCCATCACCTCAGGGAGTCGACTATACCTTCCTCTAGGTTCACAGCATTCCAAACATTCTCCATCGGATCCTTCTTTCCCGTCGGTGTCTCGGATGACCAGAAACGGGATGTTGTCCTCCAATGGTGTTTTGTCTTCCCTCTCGGTGGAGATTCGCGATAGCGCGTCCGCTGCCTGGTGTTTGATGCCAGAGTGGTGAACGATGTCAAACTCGAACTCCAGAAGGCGTAACCTCCACCTTTCCAGGCGGCCGGAAGCATCCGTCAAGGGCAGTATTCACTTCAGTGGTGCGTGGTCCGTTCTCAAGGTTAAGCGCACGGCTATCAGGTATTGGCGTAAAAGCAATACCGCCCACACGATGGCGAGACATTTGCGCTACGAGGTGGAATAATTTTGATTCGTAGGGATGAGGCTGTGACTCCAATATCCAATGGGTTGAAGTCCACGTTCCGGTTGCTACTGTAGGAGGGCATATCCGACCTGGTATTTACAGGCATCAGTGTCCAGCACCATTTGGCTGTGCCGCTTCGGAAGTATCAAGGCCGGTGGTTCTATTAGTCTCCTCTTCAGGGTGTTAAAGGCTTCAAAATCCCCGTTTGTCAAGATATCCAATTGCGTTGGCTTCTCCTTCTCCAAGAGGCGATTTAACGGCGCCACTATACGGGAAGAAATCGGTACAAACCTCCGGAATACATTACAGAACCCTAGGAAGATGCGGAGCTCCGTGTGATTTTTCTGGGAGGTCGAGCGTCCTTAATGGCGTCCTTTTTTTTTTGGAAAACTGCAGGCGGCCAAGGAGCACAACGTGCCCCAGGTATTCCACCGAAGGTTTGAAAAAGAAACATTTTTCCAGCTTCAAGGTGAGTCCAGCATGCTTTAGGAGTGGGAGCACGTGCTTCACAAGGATGAAGAGCTCCTTAACGCTACGGGAGTACATGATGACATCATCGATGTACACCAAGACGTACTGCCACTTCACCTTTGATAGAATTTTATCCACCGCTCGCTGGAACGTAGCGGGTGCATTTTTTAATCCAAATGGCATCCTTAGGAATCTAAAAATCCCAAAGTGCGAGGTAAACGTTGTGTTATCCTTATTGGAGTCGTCCATCTCAATCTGCCAGTAGCCGCTGTTGGCACACAGCGTGGATAAAATGGACGCATCGCCTAACGAGTCGATACATTCATCCATGCGAGGTATCGGGAACGAATCGCATACCGTCACCTCGTTGAGGTTTCTGTAATCAAAACAGAATCTTTCGGAGCCATCTTTTCTCTTCACAAACAACATCAGGGAGGCCCATTTGGTATTGGAGGGCTCGATAACGCCCTTCTTCAGCATTCAGTGGACCTCATCGCGTTCATAATCGCACGAATATGGTCCGGCCCTCCCTGAAAATTGATGTACCGGTTTCGCATCAAGCGTGAGCCAGATCCTGTGCTTGGCCAGGCTGAACTGCCCCAGGCGACCAGACCACATTTCCTCAAAGCAGGATAGCATGTCCGCTATCCTATGGCGAGACCATTCGAAATACATGCCAATTTTGGAGCTTCTCCTGCTAGAGGGCAGGATTGCCGTCCTCTGGAGCCGTTGAAGTCGCTTCAGCCTCCATGGTGACGATTGCATCGCGGTACGCAAGGTCTTCCCCACAAGGAAGATGAGCAAGTCCTGCCGGGGCCGGTAGTTCCAGTCCGACAATAGTTCTTTTTTGGAGCCGTAATGGCGACTCCTTCATGTTGGCGAGCACAACCCTGAAGGGAATGTTCGGTATTATTTCCATAACACCGTTCGCCTCCATGGAGTGCTGCTTCGTCGTCAGGTGTGAATTCCTCTGTAGGAATGAAAGGCTAGACGTAGAGCTCTTCATTAAAACTTCGGCCTGACACCTCACGGGTATTTCGATGCTCTTCACCACTTGGAGCTTATTCTACTGCGTCTCCTTAGGAACATTATCCACGTGATGTGCATTGGCATCCTATCCTGGTGATGCGGACACTATACCTACAGGGGCGGTGTCGTGAAACGTCTTCCTCCGCAGGCGTGGGTAGATTACACGTACATACCGGCCCACGAAGAAAAAGCCCAATATGCATTATGCGGCCAAGTTGGTCGCCACGAGGAACCACACTTTCACCTGTAAGAAGCCCAACCGGAGATAAAGGGGATTGCGCCGAGGATGGTCAATGCTCGACGCGACGCATCGCGCACCGTAGGGAGCTTGCCAGTCCTCAAGGAGCAGAGAGCAGACCGCGGAAGCACGTCGGCGTGCACCAGATTGGGGCCGGCTCCGGTATTGAGGATACCGCGCACCGTGGTGATGGCGAGCGGCGAACATCCTATAGAGGCGAATACCTTGTAATTCTCACGGCGAAGCGTGCGAACAGAATCCTCAAAGGTGTCGAATGGGTCAAACGTAATAGCGGGGCCCGCCGATTCTGCGTTGACGGAGCAGACGGCTTCTCCCCCTTTCCTAAACGCGACCTCCATGGAGCTGAGGCTCGATGGTAAGAAGCCACACAAAGCCTCTAAGCGTGATACTGAAGGATTTCCTGGTTGGAGAGGGGCGAAGTTCCAGTCGAGGACTGCTTCTGCGGTTGTGTATCGCGATGCAACGTGTTCTCATGAGGTGCAACCAGCCTGGACACCGGCACCTGCGTTGTGGGTGCAAGTCACAATGGGACAGGATGCATTTCTGGTAGAGCACGGGAACCGTAGTTTCCTTGATGGGAGCGGATGTCACGATACGCGTTTCGATAACTTCCGCTCTCCGTTGGTGTGTCCTTCAGGTCCTGAAAGTCTTTTTTCCGTTCCTACAGGATGGCGGCCCTCATTGCCGGGGTGAGAGTCATACAGTGCACTGGATCTCGACATAAGCAAATCCTGCAAGGCAGTGGGTAGCCTCGAGGGTTTGCAAATCGGACACTCCTGTACGATCCTGCCGAGGCGTACGAAGTGGGGGACGAGGGTGTCCTTGTCCGAGACGGTGCTCCCTGAGGTGAGGCGTATGTGAGGAAAAGGGCCTCTTGCTCTCCTACGAGTGTGAGTTCGTCGACCTCCTCCGAGGTGCTGGAGTCCAGCGTCAGGGGGGATGCCCGACGGGTCCTTGAGGCCGCCGGTTTGACCGAAAGTGTAGTATGGCTGCGACGAACGGCACGGTGGGTATCCCCATAAGATTCCGCAAAACGCGCTGACTCGTTATAGGTGGTCTTTTGGTGCGTGGGTAGATGATTACGCACCCTCGCACAGATCGTAGGAAGACGTCCCTCGACAAACAACGACTTCAACCACCGTTCTGAGTATACGTTCCCGCACGGTAGGGCCTTTGTTCACAGCTTCTGTGAGAACTCCGTATCGGTCATTCCCGTGTTCTGCCTATAGCAGGTGACTTCAGCACCAGCATCGGCTATCTACTCGTCAGTGGCGTACCTTTTTGAAGAGGAAATTGACTACTTCTGGGTACGTCGTCAAGATCTCCGTTCCAGGATCATACACAATGGCGCTCCCCCCTGTGAGGCATGGCTGCATCAGCGAATTTGCTTGGCCTGTGAGGTAGAACTGAAAGCACCAGACGGTGACGCCTTTATGGACACCATTGGTGTTACATGCTGAACGGAATCGTGTTAAAAACTTCAACACCGAGATAGGGTCTTTGCCTGAAAAATAGTGCCCCTTCATTTGAATATCCATCCGGCGCTGGATTTTCGTGAGTCATTTAGCGACGGACAAGTAATAAAGAGTGGAGCGATCATTGCAGCTGTGTGTGTCATAGTCCAGGCCTTTGGCGAAGAGGTCGTTATGCGTGACGAACTTCCTGACCATTCTGCTCTTCTCCTTGGGAGGTATACTGTCCTCCGAGCTGAAGGTGTTTACGGCTTCGGAGTCTGAATTTTTTTCCAATTCAATGTCTCGCTTTCTTCTTTTCTCCCTCCGTTTCTTTCGGCGTCTTTCTTTGAGGTGGTGTGGACTACTGACGATACCACCGTTATTGCGATCCACCCGAGGAGTATCCTGTCCTTCTCTCCTTTGGTGAATTCCTTCGCGACCGGTATTCTGTCCTCCTCTGCGGGGCTTCAGGTCCAAACGGTGTATAGCAAGGTTCCTGAGGTGGTCCCGTTTCCGTGTGGCAGTAGTCTTTCCTCCACTGGCGTAGGGGGCGGCAGTATCCTCCCCTTCTCTTCCCAGGGTCACCTTAGGTGTTGATAGAGGGAACCTCTCCTGTACGGAAGAATAACTTTGAAACGCCGCTTCGGGGAGCAGCTGCGCTGTTTGGGAGCGAATCTCCGCACGGATAACATATTAGATCACCTTGAGGAAAGGATCGGAATCCAGCAAAGCATCCACAGCACGGTGAGCGCTCTCCACTGCAATTTACTCTACAAGGACGTGGCGGGGCGCTTCGAAGTGGGCTTCAACACCTGCAGGTATTCCTTCAACGAGCTCTTGTGAGAGCCAGTCCATCAGGCGTGAGGCCGGCGACTCTAGGAGGGAGTTAGTATCCGGGTGTTCTCGTCCTTGCGGCTCCTGTGGTAGTTGATGCGATGCCGTGTGTGGTTCTTCAACCTCCACATCGGATTTCTCTAGAGGTGTCGCGGGGGTTTCCGCTTATCTCCGATCATGCATTCTCCTGAGGCGATTCCTGAAAGGCTCCACAGAGCAGCCAGGATTCCGAAGGAGACTTTTAGGGTCCTCCAGTGTGGCGGCCATCTTCTGGGGAGCGCTGCGCGTGCTGCGCCCATAGACGGAGTCGGTTGCTTGAGGATCCGGTAGGGGGTTTTCCAGTGGATGTTTTGAGGGGTCCATAGAGGAGTAAGTCAGGGGTGAGGGTCGTCCACTTCCGAATCACCTTGAGGAAGAATTACACTGTTGGGGTTCATTCGTTGCAAACTAGAAACACGGTTCTGCTTCGACTTTTGCAAATCCTTTAGGAAATGCGACCTTTTAAGTCGGGAGACCAGTTGTCGTACTGTCAGGCCTCCTTTCGAGGTAGTAGAGCACAACGTCTCTTGGGAGTTTTTTTTACAACAATGGTGAGTGTTCCTAAAGATGGTCTTCGGTATCCGCAGTCGCGAGCCGGTGGAATTCTAAAAGGGGATCTGCAAACACCAAGCCGAGGGGGAGGGTCACTGGGCAGACAATGCTCCTACAGGCGCTGCTATGATGCGACCTGGGGATCGGCGGCTTAGAAACCTGAGGATGGTCGAGGACAGTCTCCAACTGGAAAGGTAGAGGAAGACTCAAGGGTGCTTGTCTTTACTTCTCCAGAGATGGAGCTCAACCGGCAGATTAAGTATCAAGCCAGGAGTGCGCCTCGGCACGTCTTACTACTGTAGTAAGTACCTGCGTAAATTATCTAAAATAAATAAGACTTTTACCGTCCCTTAGGGGTACTGTAGCGCACGCGGGCTGAATTATGCACCACGAGGCTCAGTTAATAAAATACGAGCCCTCCTTAAGATTACTATACCACAAGGCCACACCACCATGTTTCTTTTAGGAGCCACTGTACTACATTCTGTAGCAAAAAAGCGCCTCCTCGCACTTGCTTGCACACGTAGTGGCAGCACAAGTCTAAGTGCTTGGTGTGCCAAAAGTCCTCGGCAATATTCTCACTAGTCCACTTGAAGCTCCCAGAAGTATTTTCAAACACCACGACAGAATCTTGATGAATTCCCAATTTTTCAAGAAGTTGACGAAGCGACAAGATTACTTTCGACGCTTCTGAAAGTTCGAATTATTCAGACTCGGTACCGCTCAAAGTACTGCACTTCGTCAATGCAGTGGTGCAGTAGTCAGCTTCTTCACCGTAAAATAGAACCATACCAATCTTCTAATATCTTTTTGCACCAGCTTCTCCACCCTAATTTGCATACATGTAAGCTTTGAGCTGATCTTCGTCTCCGGCACCGAGCTTTAAACCGCGTTTTGGAGTCAACTACATTGCTGCCTTTCTAAGATTTATCGACGGGATCTCCGCGTAACTCGCATGCATGCTCGTTACGAAAGCAATGTTGGAGCTCGTATGTGTAGCAATGTACAGTAGGCTCCCTTTTATGCTTCCGTAAGGAAACTTTTCATTAGCCGACTCGTCCCTAGCTGTGCTCAAGTCGACTTAAGGGTCGCATAGTAAGAGCATATCATAACTTTAGTCCATTACTATGTTTTTCACGAATAGGTAAGATTACTTGCCTTGTACCAGGGTACGGTGGGCTTCACTATGAACGCTTTTCATGTCGAGGACGTTGGTTATGCCTGTATCATTGGCTTTCAACGTCCCTACAAGCTTTTTCTCCAGAGAATAAAACATGGCCTCGTTCTTGGCTATAATAATTGAGTCGTTGACGTAGCACAAGACCATCGTACCATCTCCTGTAAATAAATATGGCGCGGATGACGTGGAATTGATACCAATACCCATCAATTCTTTCAAACGAATATCATACTAGATGCGTGATGCTTCACGAAGGCAATATAGAATTTCCCTCATACGAAGACCCTTACAGTAGTGGTTACCAGAAATATGGATTTGCAGTTCGTTTTTCGGACCGTAAGTTAGCACTTGGTTTCGACAGAAAGCCTTGATTGGGTGGTGAAAACAGAGTATCTATGATTTTGCTACCGCCACTGGACGACCAAGCGCTGTGCGGCGTAAATGATTTATATACGGCACTGTCAAATTTCTGGCTAAATTAAATTCAAATCAAAAACGGCACAAACACGAGACGCAATTATTAAAAGTTGTAAATTTCAAACAACCAAAATGCGCTTGCCTTTTCCTTTTCCATGACCAGCGTTTTTCTAGCACGCGTGGGGCACGCGCACGGCGTGCGTGCTAAGTACGTCTGTGCATTTGCCGCAATATAGTGGGCCATTTGGGATGCGTTTGTGCTTAGTTTGAACCAGAAAATTTCCGTTTGCGCTTGCTACCCATGTACACGTCCTGTTGGTAAGGTAGCTGCCGTAAAAAAGAGAACAATCCATTAACTGGCATGTTGCATGTTGGGAAAGATATAAAATATGTGTTTGGTCAACATTCATGAAGAACGTTGCCATGTGTAACAGGAAGCAATATCGCACGCGACGCTACGAAAAATAAGTGTAACGTCGTTTTTCCGTATAGTTAAAGACTAGAAGTTCCACAAATTAACAAAGGAAAGATATACTGAAGTGGGTACCATCATGAAAATATCGATATGGGACGCAAGTATGGAAGTAACTTACTGCTCGACCTGTGCAAGGTGTAACATACTAAGAAATGAGTCAAAAAACGAAGAAAAGTAGCATAGTTTTGTAGAAGATAATAAAGAATAACGTCATATCTGCATAAGGTTCATATAAAATGAAAAGGGGTTATCATTTTCACGGGTTTGGTGCTGATGAGCAGATTGCGATAGTCATCTATAGTTGAGGAACGTAAACTAATGAAAACGATGAAGAACGAGGATAAAGAAGAATATTTGATGTTATCGAACGGCAAGAAAAAAGAACTGGCATAGAAAATATTCGGATACAGAGCAAGTAACGTAGTCAAAAATAGTTACGAGGACTGTGTGTTGGAAGATTGGAATATGTATCAACCTACATTGCACGAAATGGGAAGGAAGAGAAAGAACATAGAACTTCCACAAATAGAACATGCATTGGAATATTTGTAGAAGCGTATGCTTTGAAAAAAAGGCGCGGAAATAAGAATAAGCCAAACAATGACATAAATGTGGAGAAAAGGTTTTCACGTTTCGCTCTGTCATTTACGGAAGTAGTAACGTCGACGGAGGTTATGGGAAATTAATTAAATTTCACGCAGTTATGCGTTTATCATTAAAGGCAATGAACGTCAAGAAATGAGACGTAAGCTATCTAGACACAGCTAATATTGTATAAATTAATCATCATTCGAAAAGCACTAGCTTTCAATGTCTTACAGTATATGGGGTTCGGAAAATTCGAAACAAATAGATGTGAAAAGAAAAGAACAGTCACACATTTATTCCAAGTACTTTGGGTACAACAAGTATTTAAATAAACTCTTTAGTGGCTTTATACCGAGTTAGGAAAAGAATGAGATTAAGGACGGTTCTTAGGTCCGACTCTGTGAGCCATATATGGAAAAGAGCGTCAAGCACTTTGAAGGACAGTGAGCCCGATAGATTTCTGTTCTTTGTGTCATGGAATGTTGAGTTTTGACTTTTGGAGAAGAGGTTGACAGCGAGAGAAGAATGCATATCAGGAGAATAGTTTCATAGGACCCATACAAATTCCTGCAATGGCAAGAATTCGAATTCCTTGGTACCAAATGTTATCCGTGGAGTATTGGTTGCCAAAACTTTTAAAGTAACCCATTTGGCACTTGTGACAATTGCTTCAGGCAATGGTTTTATGAGGGTATGTTGTAGCTCAAAGTTTTGCGAAAAGCATCGAAAGCTGCGATTGGCTTTGTAGCAACAGGTGTGATTATCCTTCGTAACTGTTGTTTGTGTGCGGGCGAGGCACGGAACGTGATAATTACACAGACAGCGTTCAAAATCCTGAAAATGTTTTGAAACTTGAGAAGCTGGATGCACATTCAGTCAAAATTACATTAAGAAAGATTCTTTTGAGCTATAAGAGTACCCTTTACTCTCTTTAGAAGAAAAATTGAGTAGTGAACTGGGGAAGCGGGGAGTTAAAGTGAATCTCCAAACTCGTGACAAGTCTTGGAACAGCTCATGTTAAGGTTTGCGATTGTAAAGGGGCACTTGAGATGTTGTGGTTGTATGTAGAAAGCTGAAGCATCTGTGCCAACAAATGCATATCCAGCGGAGACAGCTCGTCAGATGGTTGCGAGGCGGCTCGTGTTTGTTGTTGGAATAGAGGTGGTGTTTGTGAAACGGTTTACCGGGAAATTGTTTTCTGAGTTGACGGTGATTGTGTGGTTTTGGGTGAGAAATGAGTTGAGGCGGTAGAAATAGTTTCGCAAGTATAGCAGTGCCGAGGAAAAGAAGTGAATAGACATAGGCCAGGTTCCTTTCCATGACGATGAATGCAGCAGACATTACGGGGACAAGATTAATGTCTTGTTCTGAATTCAAAGTCTGGAACCTGTTGTTGGTTGTTATACCAAAGAGTTCTGAGAGATACAAAGGGACTTTAAAGTACACGGCGGAAACGGAAGAAGATGAAAAATAGATTAAAAGGACAAAATCTCCGTCGAGAAGGACGAAGGGCCGCAGAAAAGTTGGAAACAACGGTTAGAGGATAAAAGGACGTGCAAAGCGGAAGGAAACAGAGAGATAGCGATAATTTGCAAAACACAGAAGTTCTAAGACGAAGCAGGAAGAACAAATCGTTGTTTTAGCAAGATAAACCCTGCAGACGGGGGGGTTGGGTAGGAAATCAGGTGGCTACGAGAAGTAAACTTTGCTAAAAACGCTTGTACTTACACGCGCAGTAGAGGATCCGGGAATATAGCCTGGTACATAGTACATGTATATCACGGAGAAATGGGGAATGTATATTACATTTTGCAGAACTGGAAGATTGGCAGGTGGGCGATAAGATCGGAGATCGAGAGCTCTTGGCATACAGCTGTGGCAGTATGAGCCTCATTGCGCCTTGCAGATATTTCAGTCTGTGCATAGCTTTCTGGATGTCTTGGTAGAGCTGTACGGCACTGGATGACGTACTGTAGCCTAGGGGATATTGAGCGGGATTTTATGCAAAGTATACTCCGATTTCATGCGGGTTTGCGCATGGATGAGTAGGTTTAAACAAAGGGTGTTGCAATTTGAATGGGTGGCCAAAGGGTTTAGAATGAATGCAATGAGATGCTATAGAAAAGATGTGCAAAATGAATGTGTAGTATGGAACTAGCACCAGAGACCGATATGTGTACATGACTATGTTTACAATGGAACAAATAAAGCACATTTTTGCGGAATGTAAGCTCTGAGCGCAGTATGGATCTAGCTCTGCGAAAGACGCATGTCACTCAATGGAAAGTATAATGTAAACCCATGAATAAGGCGTGACGGAACAAAACTCAATGAACGCTCGGAGCTGGTATAGAAAACGAAGAAGTATGCATTTTCTTTTCGAGTCGTAAAAAGATTAGTGTGGTATGAACAAGCACTGAAAGAGGGATGTGAAAATGGAGAATTTACCTAATCACATACAAATACATTGTATTTGACGTGTGCATAGTTATCGTAATAGATTATAGGCCGGGGTAAACACGAATTTCGTACAGTCTATGTAAAACAAGTAAAATACAGAGACGTTCGGGGTTATACAGATTAAGATTTTATAAAAGAAATTTTGGAATAAGTAATGGGTAAGAATGAAGTGAACTATAAGAAAATAAAATGTGGCCAATGTTTTTAAGATTCAGAAGTTGAGGCCAAATTGTTATTCCAGTCATACAAATTTCCATAGTCGTTAAAGAACTCATCACCGTGTTCAATGAGACGTGAAGCTCTCTCTGTATGTAAAGCGTACGATTCAAGTTCTCCTTTATTTCTCAGAGTGGGTCTGAAAGTACGATCTATGTAAACATTGGACCTTCTTAGAGGTTTAAAGCTGACCTGCACTGCATAAAAACGTGGTTCACCCAAAAGGTGGCGCGGATCATTAATGAATCCTCCCACGCAAAACCGGGCCGCGGAAATCCACACGCTTGTCCTTTTGTTGTCTTTATTCAAACCGAACAGAGTGTAAACTTCATGACCCTGGACATCTATTTGTATGCAATAAATGCGAAACTCTTGAGGTGTAACGCGCATAATGGCAGAATTATACGATTTGTGGATTTCGGTTCGCTGAGACATATCATGATGTACCAGCGTTCCGTAAAAGTAGCAGAAGGTTTTGCGCTGGGCAAAAGTGCTATTTTAAAAAACACTAAGCCTAGTGGAAGGATGCGCAACAGTAGACTGCGCCACGACAAGGCGGAGGGAGGATGCTTCCATGGCTCTGAGTTCCGGAACGTCCATGAGATTGAAATGGCGTTGATACTTCTCTGGCCATCTGGACAGTTCCAATTCATTGCCTGTGGAAACAAGTTGCATGTCGTTCCATTTAGAGGCGCAGAAAGAAATGATGTGCTTGGTGAATTTCTGATACCGAGGGAAGCCAGAAACAGCATTCCATATCTAAGATAGGGGAATGTAGTTCTTGAACTAGGTTGTGATTAGATTTGCTGCATCAACCAGTCCCTGTGTTACAGAAACGGACGCCACATTATCGGCAATCAAGCGAGAAAATAGCTTGATAGCCTGGTGGTTGGCATGGTCAAAGCAGGCACTGTCCGTTTTGCAACCGACAAACTTGCGAGTCTCCCCAGACTTTAAGGACATGCTAGCAATGGCCATTGAGAAAGTTCCAGCAAAAAGGTCTATAACTGTATCGCCAGGCTGTGAAAAGCGAGCAATATGTTCCATGTTGAGACTGATGTGCTTTTGCTCTGGACGAACAGGTTCCCGGTGCACCCCATGTGCTTTTGTGTATCGGGACCACATGAGACGTTCATTGATTTCGACAAGGGGAACACGATCAATCACATTTTTGTAGGCGCTGACGGTAGACGGTATGTAACTGAAATTAGTATAGTTGACCATCTTGTGTTCCTAGGCCCGCGTGACCCCTGTTCGAACTCCATGAACGGCGTACTGGGTAATAGGAATGAGTTCTCCGGAAGCCCTGCCTGGGGGAGTCGTGTTGTTACCGGGCGCCCGTATCATATGCAACGGGCATCCATCGACGCGAAACATAGGTGTGACACTTCCGTCTGCTTCTCGCCGATCAATGCTCCGGAACAGTTTCGCCAACTGTGGAAACTGTTCCAAAGAGCAGAAGATGATGAAGTGACCTCCGGCACGCAACAAACGACTGATTGTCACTGTGACCTGTTTCATTGCTGCAACAGTTAGGATATCGTACGTACTGTGTGGACGAGCCCGACTAGAACGAATTGCATATGGCGGATCAGTGAGAATTAATTGTGTTTGAAAGCACGACACGGAGTCCTGATCACGCAAGGTGTTGTGGGCGTCAATGAGATCCATAAATTCACAACAGTACATGGCATAATGTTTCATCATGTCCGTGTGCACCACGTCCATAGCGTTCAAAACACTTGCGGGGATGTCCGTTCCTGGTGGAATGATGTCTGCCCGCTCTCCATGGTGAAGGGACTCCGAAAGGGCTGCAGAAGCTGTGCCCGTGACCCCTATATGTATGTGTGTCATAGAATAAATGAATTTGGGGGTGTGCACCCATATAAAGGATTCAGTTCCACCCGATATTCACCTTTGATTCCTTCACAGAATTGACGTATGTGCAATTACTGTATCATCTGTGGATATGGTTTGATTCCAATTGAATTTTCAATTTTTTTTACTCTACCAACGCTTGCCACGGCGTGCCGTTGTAATCGACTGGAATCGAAGGTCTTTGATTCAGTCCGCCAGAAGCTTTGAATCCTGGCGGTTGGGAACGTTTCAGTTATTGAAATATTATGGCTGTAGACACTAGGGAATCAATATTTGGGTGTAGTCACTGATCGCGTGCACTTGAGAATGATGCCTCCTTACACGGCGCTGACGAAACAGTATCAAAGGAAATGAGTCGGAATCAATGGTTCAGCAAAACCATACGTAAGTTTTAATGCAGCTGACTCTCTTGCCTTCCTAGTTCCCGCAGAATGATCCCACTATAGAAGAGGGGCAACGAACTAACACGGATTCTGTGTCGTTGCTGTTGGATCGGTAAACTTGGCTTCGCATGAGTAAATTTATTAAGGATATTCTTGATCGATTTCGAATCAATGCCAACCACACTTACTGGAAAAAGGCGGTTTCAAGTCTTAAGCAGACCTAGTGGGGAGTAAAAAACAACTCAGAGTCTTTAGATAATTGAGATGTTTGCAACCCAGGTGGAATGAACTATACTGAGGACATTGAGAGAATCATACAACAAAACTCATTACCTGTTCCGTCAATGACTTCACAATCTTTTGTGAACTAGCACTTTTGTGAAGCCTGTTTTCTTGCGTATATTCTGGTTTATAACTTTGCTATCCAACCGTACTTGCACAGAGCTGGCCTGAGTTTTGGAATGAGGGAATATGTCCTCCATATGAACTTATTGCCACTCAAGAAATCAAGCAATTTTGAGCCGACTACTTGCCCCCCAAGATCCAATTATGAGAACATTCGAAGTGTCGGAGGTTTTTCTGCTCAACCATTGCGCGAAGAGAATATCCTCCTGAGGGGAAGAAGCTTCGTTCCGCTGAGGTCCTACATCTTTCAAAGATTTATATCGTTCGGCACTCATATCATCAAAGAGATCCCTTACCAATTCATCCCGCTTCCGTCTTCCTTTTCGCCATACGCACCACCCTACTTCTCTCAAGATCTCTAGCTTGCAGGAGTTTCCGTAACCCCTTTCTTCTGCATGAATTTTGTGACCTTTGCTGCAACTCATTTCGCATCGGAAACATTTTCCCATTGGTACTCTGATCTTGTTAGGACACAGTCGGCATGAATGATCCAGTGAACGGCAATGTAATCAACGACGAGATTTTCAGGGACATTTGCGATGATCAGCGATACGTGTGTAACTTCCACTAAGAACGAAACATGGAAGGCAGACCGAGGTAGACTCTCTTACAATCGCCTCACCTCGAGAGGTCATGGAAGAAAGCGAGACAGCCATTGAGCTTGGTTGCGATTCGACCACACGAAAATGTCCATTATTTGAGTTTGATTCGCTGTTGTCTTGGGAAAGAGCAGGGGTTATGATTCCCTGGGTTGGATTAGAATCTGGTGATGAAAAACAACTTCTTGCATCTAAATTACGCGGCTCAGTGGAGTTTCCATACGTTCTAGTGCAAACATGACACATTTTTGAAACTTTATCAAACATACAAATTCCTGGAGAGGATGCATCCATCGCAAAATATAGCCAGTTCTTTCTACAGACGTCTATGTTCTCCAACCAGTTTTTTATCTCTATCCAAGCGAGCAGTTGCTTGTGAGTACTTTCTGATCTCGTTTCAGAATCAATAACCTGGAGTTGTTGCTGAACGTTATCCGCGAAATCTTTTGAAAAGAGGACGACACATCGGCCACCGAGACCATCTCTGCCTGCCCTGCCAGCTTCTTGAGCGTAGTCTTTTAGAGAAGGTAATCCTCCGACATGTAGAACCGGCCTGACATTATGGGCATCAACACCAGCTTCAAAAGCACAGGTACAAACCATCAATATAGCTTTGACCGTGCTCGCTGAATCCACCGGCTTTCGAGAGTACCGAGGAATACACTAGGCATGATACATATTCTCCTTACTTTCTGCACTCATTCCAGCATGTTAGTGAAGAACTTTTTCTTGAAGAGACCAACAACCACCCGTGCCACTACTTGGAGTATCTAAATCGAAGAAGGACGAAGTTAGAATGTCAGCGTATTCCTCAACATCCTTTCGCTTCATTACATAAACCAAAACTCGAAAGAAGGGGAGATGGTGATGTTCTTTTGGTAAACTTTGAAACTCATATTTAGATATGAGGTCCACTTCCTTCTTCAAAAGGATAACTGCTTCCTGAAGCATTTGTCGTTGCATATTTGTGTACTCACCGGAAATAGATCGAACAAATGACCTCGGATTAGCATCACACTTGTGAACTTGAAATTTTAAGTTGAAGCGAACGGTTGGCATACAGAAAAGCTTTGCAGTCTTTTCGCCATGTATGGAAAGCAATGCCTTTCTCTCAGAAAGGGTTACAGTAGCGCTCATAAACACCCTGGGAATGCTGGGTGGTATTTGAAGTAGAGCGAACCTAATATCCTTGAGCGCCTGACGAAAGTTGGCCAACATTGCAGTCAAATGCGCTTCGTCAATAACAACTCGAGCAAGGGACCTATTGCTCGTCAACCTCGAAACTAGTGCACAAAACTCTCTACTGGTCATCTTTTCTGGTGTTAGTATGTAAAGATTCGCTTGGTCCTTGGAACCGGACTAAATGTTTGTACAAGACGTAATATCTATTTCAGAAGTTCTGCTTTCGAACTCTCTCTAAATAGAAACCAGTGGAACGATGAGAATTGTGGAGAGAGAACCACGAGTAATGAAGGTTGGAAGCAATATGCCGAGAAACGTTCCGGATCCAGTGGGCATTATCGCAAAGACGTTGTCACGCTTCTCGGCTACAGAGGCAGTAACGATGAATTGCGTTTGATATTTGAATGTTGCAGATGGGTCTTTCAACATCATTCTCAATTCTTATAAGAAGAACAAAAGGATATGATCATTCTCGTTCGGATCTGGTTCGACCAGACGAACACCATGTGACTGAGACACAAACTTTGGTGGCCTAGGAGGTTGAGAAGTTGTGTTGTATGGAGAGCAAATTTGTCTTCGAGTATCCAGATCACCTACCCTTTTATTGCTTTGTCTGTCCATGAACGTTTTTTGCGTACAGAGCGAATTGAGGAGTCCCTGATCTTTTGCCGTAGCGGTAGGACTGCGCCTGGTCTCATGAAGAAGTTTCTGGTTCTTGCAGGGCAGCGTCTCATTTTTACCTCTGCAGTCTTTTTTGGGCGGGGTACGAGAGATTCCGAGGAGTTCATGCCATTGGTAAGAAAACTGACGATATGATGGAAGAGCTGAATGCTGTAGGTCATGGAGCTCTTCTTTTGTTCTCGCGTAAACTCTCTCAGTGACCTCAAAGCTATGTCCAGCTTGTGCATGTCCAATGTTGCAGGTTTCTCTCTGAATATCATGCACGAGTCCCTCTGCTTTACCGTCTGCCACAATAGGCACCATTCCAGCAGAATATCCACCATAGTCATTGAAAAGGAGACGGACGTCGTTAAACGTCAGATTCTTTGAAGTAATGGTCCTTATCTGACTGTCTTTCTTCGGCTCTCCATGGGTAACAAATAAATACTGCCAGTGCAAAAAGGCAGCCTTCTGCCACTGACAAGCACCAACAAGAGCCGCTTCCACAGGACGTACGAGAACAAGATATTTCAGTAAACTTTCACTGGTTCGGAAATCCGGAAACCTCGGTATGGGACGGGCAAATCTTTTCATATTCCTTGTCTTGAGATACCGGCGCAAGATCATAACTCTTCCTTGAGAAACAAACACATTTCTCATACCGTAAGCATCATTTTTCAACTGGAAAGTGCTGAGCTCGGTCGCTCTGGCAGGTGACTCGGAAGATATGTGAATACAAAACAGCAAATGGTGTTGTAGGTCTTGGCACAGGTTTAGCCCTTCGGTCGCGAGAAACCGGGGAACACACACACAACATACGTCGATAGGATTTTTTTTCACGTCCCTTGATGTCTCTGAAGATGTAAGCAAGCTCAGAACATGCACTATATTTTCTTTCATCCATTTTCGTTGACGTTCATGAGAGAGAAACGAGAAGCCAATCTCTTTGTTGCTGAGATTTTCCTGAAAGGATTGAATATAATTTTAGAGCCCTACAGGAACACCCTTTGCAAAAAGTAGTTTTGCTTGAAACAAATCTTGCACTTCTTTCTGCATATATAAGACCTTTTCACCAAGCGCCTTCATTGAAATGTGGACGTCTCTTATGATTCCACATACTGAATCCTGGAGACAGTTTTCAAATGGAACGTCAATATCTTCCTGATGGAGAAGAGCCATCGTGAGGTCTAGCATATTTATGATGAGAGATGCCACCGTATTACAGTCCACCATCTTACTGTCACGAATTTCGGCGATATTCTTGTCCGAATCAGGAATTTTACATGACGTCTTCTCGGTCTGCATGGGTATTTCCATAATAGCACAGGAGCTTATAGCATATTGCAAGGCTGCGAGGGACTTCGATATCTCCCAAGGTTCATGAAACCTGTATTTTTTTCTGCAGTTTTCTTCACACATCGACAACAGAAGAAGGTTTTCACGACCATACCACGGTTGGATTGATACGAGGACCAACATGGAAGAAGTGTCGTGCGTAGTAGAGTATGCAGCAACTCTAATTCCGGTTGAATGAGTGGGATTACCTGTGTCCGTTTCGCTCGTATTCGATCAAGATGTGCAGTAATCCATGTACCGTTTGCCTAGTACTTGTAGACGCTTATCAACCAAATCTGGGCGCGGCTGCCTTCCGCGACAAAGGAACTTCAGGAAAGTGCAAATCTCCGAAGAATACAGCACATAAGCCTTTCGCGACACAAACTTGAAAGGCTGCCGGTTTTATCCCTTCCCCTTTATAATACACCAAGCGAGAACGGACGGCGATATGTCAAGAGTGATTTGTAGAAACATCTCTAGATATGACAGAACATCTTCGGCTATGGTTTTTTGAAGCTTCATTTCGAGCACATCACTGCAAAATAAATCATTTGCTTCATCTAGTTCAAGTTTGCAAGATTTCAAAACCTCGTCAACGCGTGACAAGAAAACAAAGGACGATTTTAACTTTTTGTCCCTCTCATTCAGTTTCCGTGTTTTTTGCCCATTTTCAAGCATATCGACAATACCCAAAGCTGCTGACTGCACATTCTTTTCCTCTTTTCTGTAGTTACCCTGAACATTATCTCCAACGTGAACACGAGGTATTCTATCAAGAGGCTCAGAAATTTCACAGATGGCTTCCAACACTATCAACTCACCGATAGGTTCATTAAGGGAGACGGAGAAGTATTTTCTCAATCTGCCACAAGGGAAAAGAGTTTGAAGTTTAACTACCCCTCGAGACTCCAAGTCTCTTTGTAGTTCTGAAGCAAGTATTTAATCGTGAGCATTTCGCATATGGACTCGCAAGGGTTTCTTTTCAGTGTAACATGAAAGGCAAAGTGCGCATTGATATCCATCGTACATTTTGAGGCCTAGAAGAGGATTGAGATGACAGTTTGAAAATGTGTTCAAGTGGCTCGGTGCGGCCGAGTACGTTGGCCAAACTAGTGACCCACGAATCGTAGTACACATCTGATTCTTTTTTGTCCAAACGGCAGACGCAGCGTGCTGCGACGTTTTGCCAGAAACGGAATATCCTGTCGTAAGATTTGATTCCAATACTCGACTTGATGGCATATCGCACTTACACTCCATGCATATTACAAGAAATCCTATGGTGGTTATCCCAATGGACACCTTTTTTGGATCTGGCGAAAGGGAAGATGGATTAACCACGGCTTGATCCATTACGTGATGCTTGTCACGAGACGAAGAATTGTATGCTTGACGACTTTAGAACGAAGACAAAAGATTGGCGGGCACTATTTGGCAACGGTCATATTTGTACTACCGAAACACTACCACATGTCTTCTGTGCACATGAAGGGAACCGAGACGAAAAGGTCCCATCGATAACGGTAAGATGCAAATACAGTAGATCCGGGATAGAATTCGGAGAAATGCCGTTGCAAGTATCAAAACTTTTTTAACTAGTTTTGCCTTCTTTTTCCGTATTCCATATCTCGGGTAAGAAATAGTAAAAATTAAAAGCGAGGAGCCGACTTGCAAGACTGAACTTCAGTGAAGTAAGAGAAGAAATAGACGCAATGGGATTAAAGCATTGTCTCAATTCGAAGCGAATGAGCAATGTCAGCTCTTGCGTAACGGCTCTCAACAAAATTCGGAAGATGGCAGCCGGAGTAATTTGAGTGTTGATGGCACATAAGCAGCGTCTCCGCGCCCGAATCTTTTCGGGAGTCCGGCTCATCATCTGCAAAACCCACATCCTCCTGCATTATGATTGCAGTGCCTCACCGTCTTTGGTAGACCTGCATCAAGCCTCTTCAACCCCGCACTTGAGAAATGGATCCGTCCGACATTCTGTTCGTTGATGACGCCTTCCCGACATTGTTACGACGGTCGGTTTCATACTCACATTGGCAAGGAACCTGAGAAATAGGGCGGTGTTCTATGGGACTGGCAGAAACGAAGCTCACCCAGTTTGCTTCCTGAATACCTGTCGCTCATGTAACCGGCAAAGACACCGCCCGGGAGTGCAAATCTTAAAGCTGCCCATTCAACTAAGCGCAGGCGTAGCCAGTCAGTGATAGGCTCGCCGGCAAAACGCTCAAAAGCAACAGTGGAAGTTTGGAGCGGCTTGGAAGGTCCGAAGAGGTTGTGGTTGCGGCGCATCTCTCCCGCACGGATACAGTGGAGCCTTCATTTTAGACATGGGTGAGGTCCCGGGAATCTCTCCATATAGAGTTTTCGTGAAAGGCAGGTTTAGGGATAGCGATATTACCTAGGAGGAGGTGATATTCGCTAACGCGGAGGAATAACCACGGCTTGCTCTTGTAAATAACTCTTGGGAAAATGCGAAAAGTGATATATTTGACGACTTTAGGATGAAGACAAAAGACGAACGAGATATATCTGGCGAGAATTTTCTCGGTACAATTGAATGATTGCCAAAGGTATTCAGTGCACATGGCGTGAGCTGCCACGAAAGAATGACATCGAAAACGGTGGGATGTAAATAGATCCTGGATCGTTTTCATAGAGTAAGTCAATTATTACGCTTTTGTAAATGTGCGTCTGGCGGACCCGAAGAAGTGAGATAATAACTTCCGTTTGAATGCCCATTGCGTGGAAATCGTTCAGGGGCCATTAAAAGTGTTGCTGTTGAAGACGGCCTTTCTTCGTTGATTCTACTTGCGTGGCATAAAACGAGCTTCGGTTTTCTCTTCGCTTGCCTGTGACGGATGAAATTTGTTCACGTCTGTAATAGCCAGAACGTATTAGTGTCCCATTCCAGATGAGTGCAGTTTTCGAGAATGAAGTAAGTAGATAGACGAATTAAACTCAACTTCCTCCTTTCAACAAGATAAATGTCCTGCTCCGCGTGACAGCGCCAAGTAGCATTCCGTATATCGATTGCCTGCATGTGTTTCAAATAGAAGAGCGAAAGAAATTCTGGAGGAGAGGTAGTACTTGTTCGATACAGAGACATACATTTCTCAGCATTCCAGCAGCATAGTAGCACATTCTCTGCTAAGGTTCTCTTCTGGGCTTGGTAGTGTGAAAAGGAATCCTGAACTTAGAAAGAGTGAGGCTATAAAGAATCCATCCGGTACATGATGACCTAAACGGTAATATCTTATGCTAGCTTCAAAATGAAGGAACGTTTCCTCCATTTCAAAATGTTGGAAACAATGGTTGCATTTGTTGAAATGCTGGCAAACGCAGGGAGAACATTAAGTATTTTGGTGATTTTGACTTAAATTAGGGAACGATGAGACAAGCTGAACTGAAAAGAGTGCACGCAGAACATACTCCAGGTATACTATCAATGACTTCAGTCTTCTTTTCTTTCGAGACTCATCAATGAGCTGTTTGGCCTTTTCCATGAATTCATACCATTCAGTTTGGATACATTCATCTTCTGTTTTTTTTTACAACACTCACTCCTTCTGCAACTATAATCGCCACATCCAAACGAGAGTCAAACTTATTCGGTTCCTGTATAGAACTATGGTTTGACTTCTTGTTTTCCTGCGCGTATAGTTTGGTCACGCTCTTCATGTTGACATTCTTCACCGTTGAGCGTCGAACAGCGTCCCGTATAAGTGATTCCAAAACAGGAGAGAGATCGGAGAAAGATCTCATGAGATCTTGATGTTTTGTTCCGAAACTAACGGCACGTTTGACACTTGGATCCTCTAGAATACGTTTCAATGTTTCCTCTCTATGTCCCTCCGGCACTCTCATTCGAACACTGAAATCCACGAGCGCTTTGAAAACATTACTTTTGTTTTCATTTAGGATAGTATTATTTGTACCTGTGACGTCATTGTCGCGTGTCGGGCCTTTCTCCTTGCCCGACAGTCCATTTTCGACACCCATTGTTGCGTCCGAAGCCGTCGATGTTATATTGTTCTCACTACGTTTTTCTTCTTTAAGGAGCACCGCAAGTGTCCGTTCACTCCGAGGGAGACCCTACAGTCTACGGATCCTGTGTTTGTCTTACTTCTCGTGCGCTGCGATGGTGGTTCACCTTGTAAATCAGCTTCAAGCACTTCTGTACAGGGTTCAAAGCCATTTTCTTCCTCGGCGCCACCTACTCTGTCATCATCCCACAGAAATACGTTACTCTGCACTGGCAGTCTTCCACTGTTCTCGTACTTGAACGCCATAACACGCATTCTGGTTTGAATCATATGGGCGTACCTTGTGAAAAAGAAATTGCGATATGAATCATTCAGATATGCCCATCTTTGCTTCTTATCGCCCCGACGAAAGATATCCATATTTCGTAGTACAAAGGAGGCATGATATGTAGCAAAAGACCCGCATTCGGCTCCTTTCTGTAATAGCTTGCGATGTTCATGAACATGCAACCAAACAAGCAACTGATTAACATTCAGCGTCGATCCCGGTTGGGTGCAGCACCTGTATCAGAGTAGGTTTCTTGTTAGATTTCCATAGTTTCATATTTCTTTGTCTTTTCTATCAAATAGAAGGCATCTAGCCAGCTCTAATTGCTGTACTGTGCGGGAAGACTCGAATTCTGCGTTGTTCTAAAGATGCTCAACTAAATCTGAAAGTCCGAACAGAACGCCTAATGTCCAATGATCTCTGCCGCACATGAAAATGAAAGTGACTTTGGACCTCCACACAAGTTCATGTGTGTCACCTCTCGATTTTGGATGCGTTAGAAGTTTGCGCTCTTTCTCCCGCAATTCTTGACTATCATCCGCCAAATCGTGTTTCAACCATCCTTGGGTATAAACGGGATCGAACACAAACACTTCCTCGAGACTGGTCTTCGTCCAGTTCCTAAGGAAGAGAATAGAGTAAATCACAGCCTGGTCTGTACCCGAACGAAGATTTCTGATTGACGTCACGTCCTTTCGATTAAGCTTAAGTTCGTCATGCAATACCCTACCAGATGCGACCAATACAGAACTGTATTCATCATCATCCTCAAGCTTGAAACTTCTGCAGCTATCAAACACGCAATGTCGAATTTCTTCTTTCCCGTAGTGGCCATCTTTATCATAGTCTTACGAACGTGCTCAACGATTTTCAATTTCTCTCTGTTTCCTTCGATAAATGTTACTTCCGAGCGAGCTTCCTTCCTGAAGGAGTTGTCCTCCTTCTTTATCTTAGTCTTTAGCTTGTCCAGAAAGTCAAAGTCTTCTTGGGCGGGCCAATCAACATGTTGTTCCCATCCGACAGGAGGTTTTGTAACCTCTGCAAGAGAATCATCTGCTGCCTGTTGTTCTGAAAAAGGCTTTTGGATTCTTGCTACCTTCTTTGCGGACTTCCTGCGTTCCTTAGCAAACGTGAGGAGGATGTTCTCATCATCATCGAAAGATTTCCTCATGGCGATCACCGTCTCCTTCATCTTGGAAGGCTGCCAGTTTTGCACGATGCTCAAGGTAAAAATGCCGAAATTCGTATTTGCGCAACCTTCAAGGTAGCAGAGCTCGTCCACGACATCAGCCTTTATCATCCTGTCTGCTCCTGACATGTATCCAGATCGTGTCTTTTTCGACGTCACTGCTGAGGAAAGATATCGCATGCTTTCTTTGGCGTCTGACTGGTTTGTATAACACCTTATACAGTTCATATAGTTTGCAATGTGTCAAGGCTTTCGGATTTTCACTTGGCCTTTTTGCTCAAACTTGTCGAATACGTATTGATTCTTTCCACCACCAATATTTACGTAGTTTGTCGTACTCTGCTACTTGTGCAATTATTCCGTATCCATCCGGTCGTGGTTTCGAAGCTTTATTATGGTGTACAAGTAGGAACTTATACCGCTTAAAGTGCAGGGGAGTCCCTTCATCAACGATATCAGCAAGGTTGACAAGCTCATACGGGAAGAGAAGCATATGCATCTGACGAGCACCTGCGAGGAACCGATTACCACCTCCTAAGATAAGTAGCTTACCGACTAAAGCACCCTCTGTGCAACTGGAGACAAGTAAAGGCTCTGAAAAGTGGAACTCAAGACTCGATCCTATTTCTTGAACCAAGCGAGTCAACTTCTTCGTAGATTTCATTCGCCCGATAAGCGTTCCCACAAACAAATCCACCTAGGCGAGACGTATTTCGGAGTTTCGAGCTTTTTGAATACGACGGTACACCTCATCAGTCAGTTCTGGAAGTGTGTCGATACTTGGCATATCCGTAACATGGTTTCCATGTTCGCCATCTTCAATATCTGTAGAAATCGCCTTTTTTGGAGCCATACAAGGCAAGTGTAGCAAGGAAAACGGAGGATGTCAAGGCAGCAGTGTGGGAAAAGCAAAAAGACCAGAATTTCTTTTGGAACATGAGATTGAACTAGAAAGCTGATAATCTCAAGGTTCGAGTGCAAAAATTGCATTAAAAGCTTCGGTAACTGGTTCCACCTCCGCGTGGAGGCCCAACCGGGGTTATCGAAGCAGGGACCCCACGGAGGGTCTCGGAGGGTGAAGCACGCTGAGGGAGGGGAGGGGCAAACGGAGAGAAATAAATTGTAGTAACGGCTTCTGTGCGTCCAATGAAATGCATTTTGGCTCTGTGAGCGGGCGTAAAATGGGTCAAAAGGGTGATCTTTTTTATGGATTTTGTTATTAGACTCTGGTGGTCCTTCCTTCGAGGCGGATCCAAAATTGCAAGAACAATTGAGAGACTATTCCATCGGAACAAGATCGATTTGCTTCTACCAAGGGCCCGGAAGCGTTTGAAGTGCATCTGGAGGCCATGCAAGAAGCAGAACTCTGAAGGACTCTGGTGTCGAGGTCAAATTGTTTTCAGGCCGTTTCTTTGGAAGTAGGTCTCATGGTTTCACGAATTAGAACGGGTAAACGCGGAGTACTTATCGTTGGCGATGAGCGAGAATTTCGTAATGGGGGTACATGGGACTCTCTTGGCGCCACATATCTTGCCAGAAAGGCATGTTACGAAGGAAATACACGCGGCTTTGGATTTGGGATGGTACCTCTCGAGTTGTCGTACAGGTAGATATCTAGTTTCGCTCAATTCACACAGATGAGCGAAAATGAGGGAAAATTTATGTTATACACGGCCTCCTCAGAATGCATGATATCTCTGGAAGAGGACTACGTCGGTCTGGAAATTGATTCGGAACTGTACATTATACAAGATATGGAAGTGTCCAACCCCTTGTTCGAATCTATGGTCGTCGCGTACCAACACTTTCTTTGTTTTGTTTTGCGACTCGGTCTGACAAAAGAGACGGGCGTGAATAACAACATAGATTCCCCTATGGAAGATGACATGGCTTTCGGAACCAATATCTGTTGTCCGTTCGGTATCCGGACACCCAAGAATGAGGGAATGCGATATTTCCTGCGTAATGTAAACAACAGCTCCATTGCAGCTGGGGTTGACAAAGAACGTGGACAGATTCGTTTGAAGAAGATTAGAGTGCCTCAGACCAGTAGCGAAGCTTGGGAGGCGTGGGAACCAAATGCTTATACTTCAACAGGGCTTGAAACATTAGGGAGCTTTGTTTTATTTACAATCCTTCTCTCTTTTGAAGGGGAGATATCAGAAGAGGCTATGGATGGAGCGGGGGTTTTCTTGACAGCGACAGAGAAAATTGTAAGGTGCTTTACAAACCAGAGAGAGAAAGCAGCCTACTATTACGAATATGTTGCTGCAGTGGATCCGAGGGACAAGATTGCTATCTGGACAATGTTTCTCACGGTGGGGTTTTCCATCCTGCAACCAAATACGGTTGCAATGTTGATCGGGGGACAATACACTCATGCAATTCAAGTATTTGTGTGCATCATTACGGCATAGACATTGAACAGAACACCATATGCGTTTTGTCATCGTGATCGGTATGAGAGTGTCAGAGAGCTGTGCGAGAATGGTGAGACCGTGGGATTCCTAGAACGGGAAGAACTGCAAGAATTGATATATTGGACACTAAGGGACGTGTCAAAAGTACTGGGTATGTTATGGGGAGCATACCGTTTCTACTTAACGTTGACTTGAATAATGAGTTTCGGAAGGGTCTGGTAGAGGGAATGTACGACATGCTGCCAGGGAAGTCATCACTACTTGAATTGTATCAGTACAACCCCATTCTACGCATAGACTGCCAGTACGCAGGGGAGCAAGAAGTCGAAAAGAAAGAGCTTGAGGATGGAGGGCAGGTACTGATGGGTCTACCCGACGGAAGGCAATGGACAGTAGAAGACGTCCCTTTCTTTAGATATGAAGAACTCATTGGAGGGCCCATTAAGTTTCCCTTGAATATTTGCGACCTGCAGGATGCTGAAATGAATCGCCAGAACCGACTTGTGCACAAACTCGATGCAAATGATGAAGGTCGAAAAAGCATGGGGGACTCCATAGTTACGAAAAATGAAATGATGGGTCAACGTCAGGGACAGAGAGTAGTAGTTATGAAGGAAAGAGAAGAAGCAAAAGTACGAAGTACAAGGAAACGTACGTCCACATCAAGAAGCAGCGTAGATGAATCGAGTGCAGAAATCAGTCGAAGAAGGTGTGATGTTCAGGTGGAGAAGCACAATAAGATACACTCGCTGCGGTCAGGAGGGAGGAAGAGACGTAGAAACGTAATCGAAGAAGACAGAGAAGAGGAACAATAACAATCCGAGCTGAACGTGAAGAAGAATTTTTTTTTTCCTTATGGAGGAGAAAGTCTTTTATTCTGAAATTGAGATAAATCTACGACATTTGGGCTCGCGTATGGCAAATGTCTGTGTATGCATGATTTGCTTGCCGACGTTCTGCGTACGTGCTGCGTACCCGACCGTAATCAGCACAAGTGGATATGAAACCCACCTGTACGTGGATGTTGATAACTCTGATGGTGCACATTGAAGAAACGTTGACAGGGTGAATGATAATGGCGTTCTCTCATTCGCAACTGGCATGGACGTGCATGCGTAGAAGGCGTTTGTGTGTATGCAAATGGTGTCTCTCTGCACTTTTGAAACAAACGCGTTTGCGTGCATGTAACAAGAATGTAGAAAACTTTGTAATGAAAGTGTTTCTTGGAGCAGACTTGCCTACACTTCAGTGTGAGCCACGAATTCGTACCGTTAGGACATGCGCGCGCATTGGTGCGCTGGCGTGTTTGACGCGCCTGCGTGGGGGTGTGTGAGGGACGTATGTGCATGCATGACATGTATTGCATGAGTGCAGGAGGCACGTCTGTTTGCCTGTATCAACTGCGTTTGCATGAGTCTGCGACGTATAGGATTAAGAATGTACGAAATGCTTTCCCATGCGTAAGTTGAAATGGTGCTAACTCGATGGCCTTTCGATTTCAGTCGTTGAAGTCCCGAATGGTGCGGACGTATTTATCCGGATGCTTCTTGAGAATGACTTAAGGAGGGGTATCGTGTACTCGGAAGACATGAATGTCTTCTCCCTCTCTTTTGCGACGTTTGAAGAGAGTGTCGAGGGCGTGAGAGTTGAGTTTTGGATCGGAAGAGGACAAAACGTATTGCTCGGAGCAAAGATATTTTGCGCGAGTGACGCCGCGCTGGAAGACGATGGGCAAGTCGACGATAAACACGCGCTGGACCCAGGACACGAGGGCGATGAGCGTGAAAAGAAGATTAAAGACAATGCCGGGCTAAATCGCAAAGGCGTGCGACAGGGCTGTGGCCCCGGCGTCGACGAGCATGTAGCACGGCGCTGAGTCGAAGACGACAGCAGCGATGGCGTGCTTGCACTTATTGACAACGATTTGGGCATCGGCCTTGACAAAATGCGGGCAGATACAGGCGAAAACGTTGAACAGATGCGGCGAGGTGGGGACGCCACCGTTGTAAAATAACTTGTGGATGACGAAGCCGCCGGCGTGGAGGTAATCATCGGGGCGGGGATGCGCAGGACGGAGAGGATAAAATTGGCGCTGGTGCCGGGATGCATGGCGAAGACGATGGGGGATGTGTTCACAAGCTGTACGGCATTGTAGCCCATGGCCTCGTAGAAAACGCCGTACTTGTTGAGGTTCTGAATGACGGCGCCCACCCAGCCGATTAGGACGGGGGTGGGAGTGGGTGGCCCAGCGGGAAGCGCGATGCGCCCGAGCACGGGATCGCCAGTGTTGGTCTTCTCGGCGTAGTGCTCGACGGGATCCATGGTTGTGGGGCGGGGGGTAGGAAGGTCGGCGAGCGACTTGTGAATAACGTTGCGGTGGCGTGAAGTGCATTCGAAAAGAACACCCTACACGAGCGCCGCACGGAGTCGCCACGTGCAAGAGCCAAACGTAATCGGCGAGCGCAATTGGCAAGCGAAGAAAGCGATCTATACAGGGGCACCCGAGAGGGAGATCAACTACGCGTGGAAGCGTTGATGCTGGAACAATGGCGGCCCCGTTGGAGCGGCGGGCGTCGCTGCTGTCAGCGTTTTACTCGCACATCGACGGCGACAGCCGTGGCGACGGCAGCGGCGAAGCAGCGCATGTAGCGACAGCGACTGTAGCGGCGGCGGCGGTGCCGACAGCGGCGGCGGCGACGGAGCTATGCGGACCGCAGGCGGTGTTGCAACACGCGCACGCTCTGTTGCAGTCACTCGCGATGCACGAGCTGCTGCCGGGCTTGGCTGAGGCGCGGTCGCGCGTGGACGCGCTGTAGCTGGCGGCCCGCGTGGGGACGCGTCAGTGCTACGCGCAGCTGCGGGTGGCCATCGACGTGGCGTAGAATGCCCGTCTGGCGGCGGTGCTGTTGCTCAGCACAGCGATCGCTCCGCCACCGCGCCGTTGCCGAGCCATCGCCTCTTCCGGAGCTGCGCGGCTGCGCGGCTGCGTGACTGCCGCAGCACCACGCCGCCGAGGCCGCCGCCGCACACCTGCAGCCGTGGCCCGTGCGGGTCGTCGACCTCGACGGCTTGTGTGCAATGCGCCTGCTGCACGCCGCCACGTTTGCGCTCGCGCGTCAGGTTCCGGCTCTGGGCGCTGATGAGGCGCTGGGCACCGACCCTCGCGCCACACGCGCAGCCGTTTTTAAATCACGCACCACCGTCCTTAAATCACGCGCCACGTGGACACCGTCTTGCGCGCCGTGCACTACCACGTTCGCTCCGACCCCGACTTCGCCGCCACGCACCGTGCCTTCTACAATGCCGCCCACGCCGACTCTGACGCCCTCTGCCCCGACTCGCCTGACGCCCTCCCCTCCGTTGCCGCCACCCGCGCGCTTCTGCTGCTCGGCGACAGCCTCGATTTTCTCCGCGACCACTTCCTTGCTGACGCCGCTAACAGCATCGCACTCAACACCGCACCGTCCATCGCCCTACGTGGTACCGCTTGCGATCTCGCCGCCGCGTACATCGCGCGTGCCAGCGTCAAGCTCGTGCCCGAGTTACACTCCGTCGCCCCACACTTCCGTGAGCCCCTAGCCCTCGAAGACGGCGTCGAATGGGTACCTTTTCTGCATTAGGCCGCCCATGTGGCCCACAACACCCTGGTGGCACCTGTCACTCACCAGATTAGCCCCAACGACGTGCTGCACAGTCGATCCGCCGCCTTCGACCTCACCGCCGCCTTCGACCAGCTGAACTCTAGCAGGCCGCCGCATCCTCACCCTCAACGCACCCAACTGCTGAAAAGCGTCTCACAAACACTCATTCCCGCCTTCAGCGAAGCCCACGAGCGCGAACACAATGCCGCCCTCAACGCCAGTCTGCACACCGCCATGACCGCCAAGCCCGCGTGTTGGAAAACATATGAGCTATTTGCGCTATACTCTCTTGTGACACAGGGCGCACAGTTCACCATTTGAACTAGCAACACGCCCCCTCGCCCTGTACTTCCTTACAGAACGAGACCTCGAGCTTACAGTAGCCACTCTTCACTACTGCTGTACACCTGTACAATTTCTCAGGCTCAGGTCACTTCTGGGAGTCGAACCCAGGGTCCTAGCGTTTAGCTGGGCCCATAACCTGTTGGAAAACAGATGAGCTATTTGCGCTATA
>JAHNZQ020000049.1:2329642-2342783 GCA_019155205.2 Gracilaria vermiculophylla
ATGTATATGGAAAAAGGAATGTACTCTTCAATTATTATTGTTCCCCTCAAGGCCCTCACCACCGAGTACGAGCAACGAGCGTCTTCGTTCAACCTCACTAGCTCCACATCCCCCCAAACATCAACCGTTGACGAGGATTTTGTCGATGTCTACATTTTGGCAGTGGAATGGACACGCTCAACGGCCTTTACTTCGTTGGTTCAACGCTTGCTGCACCGCAACAGGCTGGCGCGCATTGTGATCGACGAAGTTCTCTTGTTTCTCTTATGGCAACATTTTCGCCCAGCACTTGCAAACATTCACACAGCACTGTCACGGGTACCACCCCATATTCCGCGCATTCTCCTAAGTGCAACAGTGTCACCTCGTGATCGTCCCCTCCTGCTATCTCAACTGCATATATCTCACGCATTTCTATACTGCACCTCTACGTCTAGTGTCAACATTCGTTTCTTTGTGTTCCAAGCTTCCCCAACTGCAGCCAGCCCTCGCCTTCGAATAGCTGACGGCACTTTTCAGAGTTCCTTTCAGCATCTACTGCACACCGGGTTTCCATTTTTTCAGCAGCAGCTCAATGTATTCCTTGCTACCAACAATGAAACCACACTCCGTATTCCACTCTTTGCTCTCACGAGATCAGATACGGAGCAGCTTCAAACGGTGGTTCAACATTATCCAAATTCAAACCTGGCAAATTCATTCCCTTCGTCCTCGTTTACATGCCTCGTATATCATGCCGGATTTCCAGAAGCTTCCAAATCGCAATCCCACGCTTCATGGCAATCCACTTACAACTCTTCTTCTACGCCACGGGCTACGAGGTCAGTCAAGATCATGGTGTGCACTTCCGTGTTTGGCACAGGACTTGATACACCCAGTATACGTCTGGTCATTCTCTTTGGAGGCTGTGCGAGTGTACCGGACTTGGCACAGAAAGCAGGTCGGGCCAGCCGTGACGGCCACCCAGCGGATTGCATTGCTATTTATTCAAAACCTTATTTCAAAGCTGTTCAAGATCTGCTCTGCTCTTCAACCCACCAAAACTCAAACGATATTGCACGGGCTTATAATGACTCTTTGGCAGCCTTGCGTTGGAATGAAGTCCGAACCTGGATGGAACTGAAGGGTTTGAGTCGCCGTAACGCTCTCTACGCCAATCTTGATGGAAAGGAACCTGGCCCATGTCTATTCACTTCTTCTGCTCGGAACTAAGATATCTGTGAAACTCTTTCTGCCGCCTCAACTCCATTCTCTCCCCATGCCACACAATCACCGTCAACTCAAAACACACCATCCCACCATTCCGTTCCGCCAACCCCACCTCCGCTCCAACAACCAGAACAACAAGCCTCCTCGCAACCATCCAACGAACTGTTTTCGTTAGATATGCATCTGTTGGCACAGATGCCTCAGCTTCCTTCATACAACCGCAACCTCTCAAGTGCCCCATTTCCATCGCGATCCTTAACACAAGCTCTTCCAAGACCAGTCACGAGTGTGGAGCTTCAACCTCCTTCCCCATTTCCCCAGTTCACTAATCAAATATCTTCTCAACACAGTGGAGGGTTCTCGCTCAACTCAAACAAATCGTGATCAGTGTACTTTCGACTGAACGTGCTCCCAACTTCTCATGTTTTGAAACATGTTCAGGATTTGGCCCGCCGTCTGCGTAACTTTCGCGTTCCGTGCCTCGTCCGCACACAAACACCAGTTACGAAGGTTAACCACATCTGTTCCTACGCCGCCAATCGCTGCTTCCGATGCTTTTCGCAGAAACACCGAGCTGCGACATGCCCTCATAAAACCAATGGCCGAAACACTTGTTACAAGTGCCACATGGGTTACTTTAAAAGTTTGGCAACCCATTCTCAACCGAAAACGTTTGGTACACGAGAATGCGAATTCATACCGTTGCGAGAATTTGCATGGGTTCTATGGCACTCTTCTCCTGACATGCGTTCTTCGATCGCTATGAACCTTTTCTCCGAAACTCAAAACTCAACATTCAATAACACAGTTAGCTCAAATGTCTCCGGCGCACGGTCTCCCTAAGTGCGAGACGCCCTTTTCCATTCTTGGGTCACTGAATTGGACACAAGAACCGTCCCCAACCTCGTTCGTTTCACAACTTGGTATAAATTTACCAAGGACTTTATTTAAATACTTGCTGTATCCACAATACTTGAGATAAATATGTGACTGTTTCTTTTTTCCCCTATCTATTCGTTTTGAATCTTTCTGACCCTATACACTGCACGACGTTGATAGCTGGTGCTTTCGAAATTATGCTTTTCGTGAACGATACGAGATCTGTATAGATAGCTTGTACTCCATTTCTTTTCGTTCATTGCTTCCCAGTCTGAACGCATAACTACGTGTAATGGAACAATTTTCCAACAACTATAGTCCAAATTACTATTTTCGTGAATGATGCAGTGGGACGAAATAAACGTTCCTCCCCTTCGCCCATTTACTTCATTTACTCTTTTTCATCTCTTCATTCTCCACGTAAAAGTTTCTACAAATATTGGAATGCAAAATGTTTTTTGTCAATGTACTTATTCTTCCCATTCCTACTCATTTTGTCGATGTAGATCGTTGTATATTCCAACCTTCCAATTTACAACCCTCCTCACTACTTTTCGTTTCTTTATTTTTTTCTGTATCTGAATTCTATCTATGCTTGTTCCTTTACGCGCCTTTTACTGTCATCAACTATTCATTTCTACCCTCCTTACCCATTGTTCTCTTCCTTTCCATTCACCAGCTTCGGGTGCTCATAGAACTTTGTTTGCAAGCCCCAATACCCGCAAGAGAACAGCCCTTTCTCATTTTCTTTGAACTCACTTATTGCAGAAATGAAGCTATTCGTTATTACCGTTTGCCACATTTTGCTACCCCACTCCATATTCTAGTTCATTTTTTGTATTTCACACCTTCGCAGCTCGGACACTACTACCCTTTCTCACTAGCGTCCTATGTTCATGTTTGCATGATGACCCCACTCCATTATTTTGTTCCTCTGTTTATTTGTACATCTTGCTCTTTTTAACCATCCTTACAGACAACGTTACACTTTTCCTACGCAGTCTTGTGTGTGCTATCATGCCCACTACCTATGGGGTTCCTTCTTGGTGGATTTTTCACATACAAGTATTCCTTAGGTTCCCCAACATGCCAGTTATTGGATTCCTACGTTTAGTTACGGCAAATACCTTGCTGGCGGATCATTTCCTTGGTTACCAAGCGCAATCTGACGTTTCCTGGTTAAAACCAAGCGCCACGGCACCCCACATGACCCATAACATGGCGGCAAATGCACAGACTTACGTAGCGCACACGCCGTGCGCGTGCCACGCGCGTGCGGGACACGCGCTTGTCAAAAACGAAGCGGAACCAAGCGCAAACGGGGGTTGCAAATCTAGATTTTTTAATAATTGCGCTTGGTTTTTGGGCCGATCTTGATTTGCATTAAATTTAGCCAGAAATTGACAGTGTCGAAAAATCCTCATACGCAACGTGCAGCGCTTCATCGCCTCTTTGCGGTGCGAAAATCGTACATACAGTGATTGCGCCACACAATCAACGTTTCCTGTCGGAACCAAGCGCTAACTTACGCTCCACAAAACCAAGCGCCAACCCATATTCCGGATGAACACTATAATAAGAATAATTTGAGCATTCTAAATAATCCAACGAAGCATTCTTGGGATTACACTTCTATGTTAGCGTTCTTTCTCCAGTCCTTCTTTCGTCATTTCCAAAGTCCCCTTACGCCTTTGCAAATTTCTTTTCTTTGTTTACCCTTGTTTTCCAACCTTTTGGCTTCCAACGTTTCAACAAAATACATATGTCCCTTGCCAAGTGTGTCCCCCTGATTGATTCTACAGTCCCCCTGTGAGGGGACTGTCACATTCTAATTTCATTTGACAGACTCACTGTTACGTTCCCCATTCTGTTTTGTTTATCACTTAAAAGTACAACCCGCCAGTGACAAGCTCACGACTTTCATCCGTATTCTCGATGGTTCTTCCATTCTGTACCTGAAACAGATTCTTCCATCCCGGCTTTAGTCAGTCACCAGTTTCTAAACCCCCCTCCCCCCATTTATCGCCCATTATGGAAGATGACCGTGTGTCTATTGGGATCCATTCCATTGGACTCTTTCCGATATGCATCTGTTGCAAAGTGGGACTTCTTTCTCCTCGCAGGGTCCTCGAGCACATTACCCACAACCATGGAGTTGACAGTGTTAAGGCCAAGATTCTTTCAACGGCTGTTTGGAACAAGAAGCTCACCATGGAATCCTCTCTTCCAAAGTCTTCTCTGTGGAGTTATTATCCGTCTGGCCAAGAACACACTAATCCTTCGGTTCAAGTGCTACAGCAAGATACTTTCTCACCCCTTCCACCGCTACTAGGCCTTTCTGTCGTGGAAGGTTTTCAATGTTCTTCTTGTTCCTCATGCTACACGGAAGTTAGAAGTCTTAATGCTCACCTGGTAACGGTCCACTGTCATGACAATCCTCGTGCTGAAATCCAGCAGATACAAGCTCGTGGAATGGTTAAGCTCCAGACTGTGTACGGGGGTAGAGCACGTCGTTTGTACCCGTTTCAAGATACTCCACCTGTGGGAGAGATATTTTTGGCCGCATGTACCGAAGACAACATCCCTCGTCAAGATAACTATCCTCCAACCCCTCCGGAATACGATCATGGATCATCCGATGGGATGAAGAACTTCGCGGACAGAGTTATGTCGTGTATCTTACATGCACAGAGCAAGGGGACCACCTTTGTCCTAACCGACGTGAAGATGAAGACAACGTTTATTTCAATTTCGCGCCTGGATGAAGTGCTTCAGACTCGTAAGGTTTCTTTCCAACCGGCAGTAGAACTTTGCAGCCCAAGCAACGGCAATGATTCCCTGTGGGACATGGTATTTCATGACGTGTTGGCTTACCTACTCGCGCTCCGGAATCTTACACTTGATGTACCAAACTGTATGATGAAGGCAATTAACTTGCGATCACGGGGCGAGGCGATACTCGTTACGAGTTCCGCCCCGTATCAGATACCTCTGCAGAAGGTTACGCTACAGAGATCTGTCGATTTGTAATGTTTTCGATCCGGACAAGGATAGACCATCTAGAGCTTTGCGAGGACGACACATCGGGACTGGTCTCGTTGTACGTTCATGAACTTATGACAAACAATGGAACACCTCCGCTGCAGAGGCGATACGAAAGATTACATTTTCTTTCGCGATGTCTCGTGCTTGAAACAAGGCCTCTATTTTCACGTTCAGCCTCCTTTGCGGTGAAAAACTTTGTGGCATGCCGATGTGTGTACCAAGAAACCTTAGACACAGGTCTCGATGTGAGGACTTCACACAGATTTGCGGAGGCCTGGGAAATCTCAAAACCTTTCGCTGCTTTACAATATGCCATCTCGGCTTGTGCTGTACATGACATCGTATTCTGGCAGACACAGCACACAACATGTTCACCAACGTTGTTATCAGAAGATATAGAAATTGAGATGAATCGAAATTGCTCTGCAGTAGACGTCAACAAACACACTGCAGCGTCCTTTGTTTGTTCTACACTCGATTTAGCCATGGGCATCATCGACCAAGAATATATTCGCGTCAGCTTTGAGACTTGTTATGAGCATGCAGTCTGTGGTATCGTGAAGGATGTTCATTTGTCTTTGAAACACCTTGGTAGTCTGGTTGAAAGTGCTCAAGATGATATTCACACCTTGATGTTCAAGTTCCTCCTTCTCCGTTCCAGCCTTCCTCATGGTTTCTTCACAATGCTATACTCCTTGCAAGACAACTTCAAGGACAAATCAGTTGGCGGTAATTTCATGACTTGTATCGAAAAACAGAATGATTGGATCAAGGATAACGTCTGGTTTGTGTTTGCCACGTTATCCCAACCGCCCGGCTTGTTTGTTTGTACACCAGAGGTATCAAAATCCTCTGATGCCAGCCTAGCAAGTGCCTGTGTCGATGTATGTGGAGTTAAAATGTGGAAGTCCAAGGTATCAGCATGGCTGTGTAATGCACTAAAAGTACAGGAACTTCTTGTGTTCTGCATCCATATATCCTCTGGTTCTCCTGCACGTGCAACGGAGCTTTCCACTTTACGTCTGTCAAACGATTCCCACGGTCTGAGAAACTTATTTGCTTCTCAGTTCCAGGCCATGATTGTCACCACGTGGCTGAAGACTAGAAATATGAAAGGATTCTCGAAGCCGGTTCCTCGTTTTCCAGATGGGAAGACAAGTGAACTCCTTCTTTCTTACATTTCATTGATTCGTCCCGTTGAGGTGGCGATGATTTCAGCGCTGTACGGATCTGCTTACGGAGAACTACAGTGGTCTTACCTTTTCAGCAACAAAGGTAAGCCGTTTTCCGAACAACATATTCGAAGCATCATATCGAAACGTTTGGTCATAAACGGGGTTCGTTTGGGATACAATGATTACCGAAATTTCACAGTTGGCATGGTTCCTTCGGTTGGACAAGCGAAGTGCTCATCTTTACATGAAGAACTTGGCAACGAGTTTCAACATGTAGGACATGTACAAGCTGGTCACAGCGTTGCAATTGCTGAACGTCTTTATGCAAGATCTCGAGAAGAGCTTTCAAAGCTTCAACGGACTAGCATTTGCGCATATCGCTCTTGGTCCAAAGAGTGGCATAAGTCTCTAGGTCTCTCCGTGATTATGGGAAAGCGCACTGCAGAGAACGTAAGCAGTCAAGATCTTTCTATCAGGAAGAAGCCAAGAAATGATAAGGAATTTGATTCACATGTTCGGAAAGGTGTTCATGTAACGACTGATTTTCCGCCAGCCCTTGGCTCCTCGGTTATTGCTCGGTCGAAACAGTTTAAACATCCGTCATCCTCACCGACTATTCAAATTACAGAGGCAACATTGAAAAAGGACGTTGCTTTACATTGTCAGCTGTACAACCCGAAGAGTTTTGACCTTATGCTACACACACAATCTACTGGTTCTATTTCCCTAACGAATGCAACCAATGAACCGGGAACCATCTACGAGCATGAACTACCTATATTTCTCAAACAACTACAGTCTATGTTTTCATGTGTGGATGCACGTTTCCGATCTATGGTTCAGTTCAAGGTTGTTGTTTGAATCGCGAAAAGGCGGGAAAACGTATTGGTCGTGATGCCAACAGGGGCGGGGAAGACAATATGTTATTTGCTCCCCGTCTTTATGGAGCGCAAATGTTACAGTACGGTCTTGGTCGTTCCACTGCGATCCTTGGCAAGAGAAATGAAAGTAAGAGTGGAGCGTTTTGGATTGAAAGTGGCTACGAATATGAGTCGCCTACATGAAGACTATGCCGATCTTTACGTGTTTCTCCCCGAGCACGTAAGGGCGCAACCTTTCAAGAGACTTATACAACGCATGGTTTCAGATAGAAGACTGGCTCGTCTCATAGTTGATGAAGCTCATCTAACTGCATCCTGGTCTTCTTTCCGACCCAGTCTTAGAGACTTGCGGTATGGTCTCCTTGAAGTTCCGCCGAGTATTGCTCGCATTCTTCCTACTGCAACCGCTCCACATTCTGAGCGTTCCGATCTAGTAGTGCAGCACGGCATTGAATCCTCAACGGTTTTTAGCGTGCCTACTGTCCGAAAGAATCTGTTGTTTTCTGTCGTCTACGCCAAACATAGTCTGGACATGAGTCGATGCCCCAAAGGGAAATTTCGCAGCAGTCACAGCCAGCTGCTGAGATCCGCAATGCATACAATAGATGAAAAGCTGAATGAGCTTCCCTCATACCTTCCGCCAAACTCGTCATTTCGCATTTTAGTGTACGTTATGAGAAGAATGGATGTTCAGAATATGGTTGATGTTCTTCAAAATACGTATGGGACACAGGTGCTATCTGCTAAAGATCCCTCACAGGTTTCAATTACAAAGCGTGTGTCTATACTTTCGTATAACGCTGGTATGGGACCAGATATGCAAACAAGTATGTACAGTGCATGGATGGACAGCACTGATTGTAAATAGATTGGTTCCGCTGCACTTCCAACTAACCGCATAAAACTTATGGTTTGCACTTGTACATTCGGGACTAGACTAGACGCCCCAGATGTTAGGCTTGTAATACATGTTGGCGGCTCTTCCTCACTTTTGGATCACGTACAGGAAGCTGGTAGGGCTGGTAGGGATGGGAAACTGGCTTTTTGTGTTACAGTGTACACAAAGAAATTCGGGAGTTCTATGGAATATTTTCTAGAGTCCAAGGCTAAACAGACGCGGAAAAAAGAGGACTTCGATTCAATGCACGAATGGAAAGAAGAACAGAAATGGTTGGAAAACAGAGTTTTATGTCGCAAAAAACTGGCTTTACTCATACATGGATGGCATTGAACCAGGTGTTTGTCTCCTTGACTCGGACTCTTTGAGTTGTGATGTATGTTTGGCACTCGACAACGGAAGTGCAGCTGGCCGAATTCAAGAACCCCTCTCTTCCTTTCCTAGGTGGGAAATCCGCAGCCTCTCTCTTATTCCAAACAACGTACGTGATTCATCTGACACACCTTTGACCCCTCAGAAAGAATCTCTGAAGATGGGCACATCTCTGACGCATGATGGACCGTTAGCCGTGGAGACCAGTAGCGTTGACTGTACGCTAGACGTCTGTGAATCCTTGCTACGTCGTTTTGAACACGATTGCCTCCCATGTAACCTTCTTGATTTGCAAACTGTTCGAATGGTGAACCCGACATCCGGAAAACATCACAATTGTTCGTGGATGCGCGGAAGATGTTTTCAGTGCTTTTCAAGTCATCACAGAGTTTCAGTGTGTCCCAACAAGCTCCGAGTTCCCCAAAGTAGCTGTTACAGATGTGGTACCTCCTTTGTGAAAGGCGTTAAAGTGCACCGGGAAGGATTTGGATTTGGCAGTACTTGCATGCTTGTGCGTCTTCGCGAACCTGGGATGGATTTTTTGGCGTAAATCGGAACAGTCAAGAAACAATATTGTCAACTCGTTATTCTCCATTGAACAATGCAAAGCGTTTCACGGCAACCAAGAATCTTCAATCCTGTCCGTAAAGTCTAACGGCAACTCCACGGATTCGTTCTTCTCAGAATGGCTTAACAACGAAGAGAACGATTTTCCAGGTATCCTAAAGTTAGGTTTCTGGTTTGCAAACAAAACCTAGTACCCAGTCTCATAATTTATAGTTCCCTATAAAATAATTAGAGTCCATTTCCGTGGTTTGCACTTCAACGACTTGTACTTTACTACTGGTTTACTTATTGCCCCCGCTTGCTGCTGGCTGGCTTCTCTTCCGACAGGTACCATAGTGCTTCTTTCCGGGAGTGCACAGGTCTTTTGTGCAATTTGCTTAATGTCCCGTTTTGCTATTTTGATCTTGGGCTGGGTGTTATATGATTGCTTTACTCCGTTCTGTGTTAGTATAAATAGTATTCTCGTGTTATGGCCTTGGAGACTTGTGTTCTTTGCTTTGTACCTCAATTTTATTGCATACAAACTGCGTGTCTTGTGATTTGCGCTCTACGAGGCAGTTTGGAGACGTGTTCTGCATTTTGCTTGTGTTATTGCTTGCTAGAATGGCCATAGCACATTTCAACCTCCATGATCGTCACATCCAGAGTTATACAACACAAACATGCTTCGGATGAGCCCCGTCCCACAGTATTGAAAAATTTTAGGCGGGCACCATTGAACAGAGCATATTTAGCCAGGTACACATTTTATCGTACTTTATTCCGCAATTGTGCGTTAGCCGCGTGTGTTCAATAGCACCAGTATAATTTTTCGGTAATGTAACAACCGTTTATCACAAACCCTGTCCCAAGGTTGCTGTACTTACTATGACCACAAACGATCGGCATACACGACCCCATTACTATTGCCTCACTTCAAGGGATATTACTAGAGCCAGCGACGCCGCACATTTTCAACTCCCATTAAAAAGCCCCCTAAACCCCTGGCTTCCTTCCACAGTACGATGCAGTTGTCTTCCATGTGGTCTACGTATGACATCAATTGCACCGTACGGTGCAATACTCGTCCACGTGGTCTACGTACACGTGGTCTAGCACCGTACGTTGCGGCCCTTTCCCACCGACACATATTTCTCACTGTGTAGCGCATGTCCTGTACGACGTGCTAATGGACATCTATGTGCGTTAATGGCGTTCGTTCAATAGCTTCGGTACAATATTACAGAAAAATAACAAACGTTTATCACGGGCTCTGCTCAATAATTCATACAGAACATTTGACAACATACAGTCCTCATACAATACTGCAATAATATTGCCATTTACCAAACCACATTAGTGAATGCGCCCCATTCAATAGTACTGCAGATATTTAGGCGGACACCATTGAACAGAGCATAATTCGCCAGCTACATATTTAATGCTACCACTGTGCCAGAATCTGCGTTAACGGCGTACGTTCAATGGCAGCCGTACAATATTGTCAAAAAATAACATACCTTTTTCACAAGCCCTGTTCAATGGTTGCAGTAACTACTATGACAACACGCGATCTTCATACAGTACCCCAATACTATTGCCTCACATCAAAGGATATTACTAGGTATCGGGCGCGACACGTTTCACTCTTCTACATGCCGCTTTCCTTGTTGTCGTATATGTTGTGGCCGTCAGGAGCCCTTCCTGACGTTCAGTGTCCTTCTTCTTGCCTCATACCCTGCTTTTCATCTCAATCATACTCCTCTTTCTGCCACCATCTGCAGTCGCCTTCTTCTTTTTTCGTTTTCCAATCGGTCCGGACATCCTTTTACGTCCCATTCATTGGAACCACTCTCCGTTTCCACAACACATCCCCCCCTGCTCCCTAAACCCCACCTCTCCCTTATTCTCCATTTTATTATGCCCAACTATTTGAAAACCATATCCGCACTGTTGGACCTGCGTGATGAGTATGCAGAAAACCGGACCCCTCCGACCGTCCACGCGTTGTCTCATACACCGCCTTGGTGGAGCATGCGATTCGTGTCCGTCAACATTCTAAGCCCGCTCGCGTTCTTTGCTCACAAGTAATGAACTCCCTCAACGTTTCCACTCTAGTGACGAAGAACTGCGTCGGGCTTTACTGTCTACATCGAATACCAACCGCAACGCTTTCCAGCAAACGCACCAGATTGCGAGGTTCATCGATAAGACGGACAGTGAATCTGAAACAAGGGTGAAGGATTACTACCGCTTATGTATAACCCGCGGCATCTCTTTCCAGACTCGGTTTCTTCTTACGGACCTCTTCAAGTCCGCAGTCCCCGTTTCGAAGAAGAAGAGGAAGACTACCGCCCATATCGATGTTCCCACGGAGCCGGCTACACGCTTTGAAGTCTTTTTGTTTATGACCATTTTTGTGCATTTATCTCGCCCGGCTGCCAAACTCTTAGGAAAGCGAGACCGTGATCCCAGCCCTAATACAAGCAGGCGTTCCACCCCCTTGCTTCCCAAGTTTGACAAGCACACATCGCACCGTGTTGCTTATGGTGTGCAAAGGGTTCTTCGCTCCTGGGATGCTTTTGCACGATTCCTCGGGTTTCAAGACGCCGAATCTATGGTGCAACCGTACATTATCTTCAATGCGAAAAGCCTCCAATTCGAAGTGTTGAAAACTCGGAACGATGGATTTTCACCCCTCTCCCAAAAGTCCGCCATTCAACCCTCTGTCGAAGCCTCCACGGATCCTTCTCTTGTTTCGTCCGTCGCTTTGGAACAAAACACAAAAGTTGATGATGCGCTTCGAGCCCTCGCTTCCGAACTTTTCGGTGACATTACGAGCATTGTCTCTCATCCACGTCTCTTTGAAGAGAACTTGAGCCCATGGCAGTTGCTTCAGGAATTGCTTCCAAACGGCCAACGTCGAGATGTTCTCCCACCCTCCACTGGACGACGCCCGTTTCCGCAGAGATTTGAAAAATTCTCGCCATCTCTTTGGAATCCGGTACGGGATGCTCTCGCTCTCCTACATTAAGACAAGACGTTCAAGAAGTCTCGGCTACTGGCGATGTTGCTGTTGCTTCTACACCAACCTCTTTGAAGGCGAAGAAAATTGAAATCATTGACCTCCTCAATGATAGTACAAGCGACAGCAGCAGTCCCAGTGCTCAGATTGCGAGTTCTACCCGTCTCGGCTGCGGGCAAAGCAGCTCTGGTCCCCAAAGTGTCACAGGGGTCACCGGCACAGCTTCGGCAGCTCTTTCGGAGTCCCCTTACCATGGGGAACGGGCAGACATCATTCCACCGGGAACTGACATCCCCGCAAGTGTTTTGAATGCTATGGACTTGGTGCGCACGGACATGATGAAAAAGTATGCCATGTAGTGTTGTGAATTTGTGGACCTCATTGACGCCCATAACACCTTGCGTGATCAGGACTCCGTGTCGTGCTTTCAAGCACAATTAATTCTCACCGATCCGCCGTACGCAATTCGTTCTAGTTGGGCTCGCCCAAACAGTACGTACGATGTCCTAACTGTTGCAGCAATGAAACAGGGCACTGTCACAATCAGTCGTTTGTTGCGTGCTGAAGGACACTTCATCATCTTCTCCTCTTTGGAACAGTTTCCACAGTGGGTGAAACTGTTCCGGAGCATTGACCGGCGAGAAGCAGACGGAAGTGTTACTCCTATGTTTCGCGTCGATGGGTGCCCGTTGCATATGATTCAGGCGCCCGGTAACAACACCACTCTCCCAGGCAGGGCTTCCGGGGAACTTATTCCTATTACCCAGTACGCCGTTCATGGAGTTCGAACAGGGGTAACGCGGGCCCAGGAACACAAGATGGTCAACTATACTAATTTCAGTTACATACCGTCTACCGTCAGGGACTACAACAATGTGATTGATCGTGTTTCCCCTGTCGAAATCAATGAACGCCTCATGTGGTCCCGATACAGAGAGACACATGAGGTGCGCCGGGAACCTGTTCGTCTAGAGCAAAAGCCCATCAGTCTCAACATGGAACTTATTGCTCGCTTTTCACAGCCCGGCGATACAGTTGTAGACCTTTTTGCTGGACCTTTTTCAACCGCTCTTGCGTGCATGTCCTTCACGTCTGGGGAGACTCGCAAATT
>JAHNZQ020000049.1:2345515-2355831 GCA_019155205.2 Gracilaria vermiculophylla
ACGAAGCGGAACCAAGCGCAAACGGGGGTTGCAAATCTAGATTTTTTAATAATTGCGCTTGGTTTTTGGGCCGATCTTGATTTGCATTAAATTTAGCCAGAAATTGACAGTGTCGAAAAATCCTCATTCGCAACGCGCAGCGCTTCGTCGCCTCTTTGCGCCGCAAAAATCGTACATACAGTGATTGGGCCACTGAATCAACGATTACTGTCGGAACCAAGCGCTAACTTACGCTCCACAAAACCAAGCGCAAACCCATATTCCGGATGAACACTATAATAAGAGAACGGTTGAAGGTCTTCTAGAACATCTGAGAAAGGAAAGGACACTGAATGAACTCAGAGCCATGATGGCGCAGGTAAGTTCCAGTCGGACCGTTGATGACGATGACGAACTTTTAGAAATTTCCAAGAATGCAACTGTTACAGAACGTGATTTCGTCTTCACTGGTAAGTTTGTCACTGTCAATCGCCACGAGATAATGAAATGGGTTCGAAGGTCTGGAGGATTCGTGAAGAGCTTCTGACCTGGTTCTAATCCATAAATGACATAGTCCGTCTTGTGTGTAGCGGAACTCCGTTACACACAAGACCGACTATGTCATTTATGGATTAGAACCAGGTCAGAAGCTTTTCCAGGCGCAGAGAAGAAATATTCAGATTGTTCCGGAAGAAGAGTTCTTCACTGTCTTCCAAGTGAGTCCAGCAGAGCAACAAGGTCTTTCTATAGAAAAGAGCGATAAGAATAAGAAAGTTAAATACGTTGTACGTAGAGACATGAGGTACCTCACGAGCAATGGAGGTATAAGAGTCTATGCATCATGGCAGGCTGTCTCCGCCAACAGAAACAAAACTTGAACGGAACTACGTCTTCTTGCAACAGCGACGGCTTGTTACAAAATTCACACCTCTCTCTTCCCCAAAAGCCTGTTGGAAAAGTCAAGGAAACATTCCGATACCTCTCGAACCTCGTACAGCGGTACATCGTTTGCCATGACATGTTTAAAGAACTTAGCACCACCCTCTCTGTGCGCTACCGAAAATGACGCTGTTTCATGGACCGTAGATCCATGTGCAGAAGATAGCACACTCTCCACCTGCACGTTCCCTGTCTTCAACGAGATCTCATATATCATAGCGCTCGTGGATTGATGCACTATGTCTTGGTTAAGAACTGCGGGATCATCGACAGTGATAGAATCCACCGAGACGATATTAATCTTCTCCTCAGCAATATCAAAAGCCTTCTGCACGCACACTGACGCCATTCGGTGCATAGAACTCAAAATCTACCCCCCGTCACCATGCGTTTCATAACTTCCCTCAATGTCACTGGCCAATTGTAGTTTGGTGGAACGATTCTGATTCTGCTGTGGCACACTTGATCTTTGCCGTTCTATCTCGTTAGGATTAGAGCCGATTCTAACCGCGTTCTCTAAACACTTTGAACTCGATGCAACTAGCTTCTGACTTCTCTTAGCGGATGCCTCCACAGATTCTTGCTTATCCTTAGAAATAAGCACCACCACAACTGGACCAAATGATCTTATACGCTTTCGTCCGCCACTTGGCTCAACTTCCCGGACATCGATAAGTACGTATATGCATTGCTCTTCTACAAAAGAAACTTTCGCAGTTATTCTCAACATCACGTCCTTCTCTACAAGTTTCGAAGTAGAGATACCAGTCATTCCAGCAACAACGCATTCCCATTTCGAGTGATGACGAGCTGCTTCACCCCCTAGCAAACAAACTGCATCCAGCAAACCTTCAAACCCAAGCGAGTCAAAGTCTAATACCATTCCATCCTTCAAATCCAAAACCGTCTGTTGCGAAAGCAGAGATTCGTTCGGTTCGTTGGAATTCGCGAATGACAAGGTTTCATCTCCAGAATTAGTATCGGGTCGCACATTATCATCAAATGAACCATGCGACTGAGTCTTCCTCTCAGTTTTGAAAAGCTTTTGATTCTCAACTGGATCCTCCTGGCTACTGCTAAAGCCCTCACTCTCAACCTCCGGCTGAGCACTCGAAAAACGCTGCACTTCCGAATCGAAAGTAGTGCTGTGCAAGTTAGCTTAAAGTCCAGCCCGAACCTGCTCATCAGTGCGCGACGCCGTAAGTATAGAAGACTTCGTTTCTTCGCTACATCGTAGGAAAGCGTCTGACGGAGTAAAATCGTTCATCCTCGGCCCCGCGCAGAAGACCTTTTCGGAAAAGATGTCGCGCTTTGGCATCCACTTCATACTGTTCATGACCGCTGCTCTCTTGCTAGGGCACCACGCAACACCATCGGCCTCAGTACACGAAAGACCTGCGGGCTCATGTTCATACATTCTCGTGTTGACAACGGCTTCATGTGGTGCATGGATAGCACTTGCTGTTCCATGTGCGTCCATGCCAGTGGTAGGGGCTGTATGTTGGAAAACAGATGAGCTATTTGCGCTATACACCATTTGAACTATCAACACTGTAGCCGAGCTCTCCCGAACATTTTGCACAGACATGTACAAATCCTCGTTTTGACTCCGATCCTTTAAGTCATCACCTGTTAGCTCGGAACTCGACTCTTCTGATGGGGGTCGATTGTCTTCAGCGGCAGTGTCTTCAACAGTCTCTTGAACATCGTGGTGTGTAGCATCTGTTACTGAAACTTTTACCTGCTGAGCATTATCAGTAGCCCAATTTCGATCATTCACATCATCGAAGCATAACAAAGAACTGCCGATATTATGCGTTATGGTGTCCGACACGGAGATCTCAACGCATTCTGCTCCTGTTCTTCCTTGTAGCTCAGCTACCAGAGTTTCGTTATTAGATGGGAATCGAAAAGCGTTCCCAACGTGGGTTGTCGAATCTGTATTGCCATCTTTATCGAGAAAACGAAGGATAAGTGTCACTCGATTCTTTTCATTCAGAGGTTTGGACGCCATCCATCTTCGCCGTTTGGCGTGAGTGCCGCTGCTGCCGTGCCCACGTAAGCTTTCCCCGAGCATATCTTTCGCTATGTTCTGAAGAATCCCTAAGATTTCACTCTTCGATCGCGTTGGAATATATCTCGCTGTCACGACCACTGCGCGGACGTCTTCAACTCGTTGTACCTTATCAACATTGACTTGCACAGTACCGGACGACTCCCTGTCTATTTTGCCCCATACGATTACGCTGGCATCGTCTTGCACTACATATTCTCCATCTCCTTCTTCGGTCTCCGATTCCTGATTGATCAGGTCAACTCCATCATAAGAGCGGTGCTCTGTTTGCTCAACCACTTCATACTGGCCTGGAAAAACCATACCATTCACACGACTTGTTGAATCTTCTATAATCCATCTCGCCATTATCCTGCCCTTTGCAGTAGTCACCTTCTTTAGTTCAGTTACACAAGACAAAATCATAACCTCAGCGTCATTTGGAAGCCCAGATACCACTGACTCCAATTTCTCCGATCCATCTAATTGATAACTAGTATCAGCTCCTTCTCCGACAACATGATCGACTCGTGTACAACCAAGGAACTTTGCAATCCCTTGCAAGTTCTCAAGAGGGTGAACAGAGGCGTAGAATCCTATCGATGCTTTTTCCCCATAGAGTCTTTCAAGATCGGTAAAATCCAGTTCCTCCTCGCTAGCTCGGGCCATCTCGATTCCTGCTTCTTCCCATGCCGTTCTTTCCAGCTCGACTAGTTCTTCCATATGCTTTGGTTCTGCGTTCTTGTTCTCCCAGCGTTTCCTCTTATCATGCAACTTGCGCCGCAATCTCAACATACCATCGAACTTCTCAAGCAGGATCCTGCGATTTGGATGAAGCTCATCAAAAGCTCCGGCTTGAATGAGGGCAGCAGTCGCTCTTTTGTTGAGGACTCGTAAGTCTACCCGGTTAAGTAAGTCCACAATACTCAAATAAGGCCCCCGAGCATCCCGTTCATCAATAATAGCCTGACTTACAGACAAGCCCACCGTTTTTACAGCCTCAAAACCCAATCGCACCACACTCGTGCCATCCTGGCGATGAACGGTGAACCCAAGCTCCGAGCTTTTCACAGATGGAGGAAGAATGCGAACACGAAGCATTCTCGCATCTGCCAATAAACGGACTAACTTCTCGGACTGCTGCATGTTGGATGTCAGGATGGCCGCAGAATATTCAACGGGATAGTTTGCCTTTAGAAAGGCTGTATGATAAGTCAAGTAGGCATACGCTGTGGAATACGATTTGTTAAAGCAGTACTCTGCAAACTTCACCATCATATCGAACAAATTCTCGGATATCTCCTTCGTGATCCCTCGTTCTTCAGCCCCTTTTACAAATCTCGGACGTTCTTTCTCCATGTCCTTCAATTTATTCTTTCCCATCGCTCTACGAAGAACGTCCGCTTGTCCCAAACTGTAGCCCGCAAGATCTCGAGCGATACGCTTAATTTGTTCCTGATACACCATGATACCATATGTCTCCTTAAGTATACGTTCAAGGAGAGGATGTTCAAATTCAATAGGTTCCAAACCATGGTTTCGGCGGATAAATTTTGGGATCAAACCAGCATCTAGAGGACCAGGTCGATATAAGGCAAGAATCGAAGATATATCTTCGAGCGAAGTGGGTTGAAGCTCTCGAACGATGTTTCGCATGCCAGAAGATGCATCTCATTGAAAGATGCCATCTAACTCTCCTTCTGAAAGTAACCTGAACGTGTTTTCGTCGTCAAGGGGGAGCGCATCCACGGAGAAGTGAAGATCCTCATCATTGCCTTGTTCTCGTCTCCCTTGATTAATGAACTTCAAGGTCTTATCTATTACAGTTAAATTCTTTAAGAAAAGGAAGTCCATCTTCAGTAGATCAACAGACTCGACATCCTCCATCGCATACTGTGTGATAGTTTCCCCATGTTTCGCTTTCGTCAGTGGAACAATGTCAGTCATGGGATTCGCTGATATGACGACACCTGCCGCGTGAATGCCAAATTTCTTGTTTTTCTCTTCGATACGCTGTGCTTTATCCAACCACTCTCCATAATCTGGACGGCTTTCAACAGCTTTCTTAAAGTCTACTAGATGGCTTGTTCCAAAGCAAATCCTTCAAGGTCGCCGGTTTCCCTCGACTTACTGGGATGAGTTTCGCCAATCAGTCGGCTTCCTTATACGACACATTATGCACTCGAGCCACATCTTTGAGTACTGCTTTACTCGTGAGTCGATTGAACGTGATGATTTGCGCCACGCGGCTTTGACCATATCGTTCAGTCACATACGCAATAACTTTCTCTCTCCCTTCGACCGAAACGTCCGTGTCAATGTCCGGCATACTCTTTCGCTCGATGTTGAGAAACCGTTCAAAGAGCAAGTTGAACGGAATTGGGTCCACATCCGTTATTCTCAAAGCAAATGCAACAAGGGAGCCGGCAGCCGACCCCCGCCCAGGTCCAACAGGCATGCTGTTAGTCCTGGCAAAATGAATGTAATCCCATACAACCAAGAAGTACGATGAGAAACCCATGCGACGAATCATGTCCAATTCCAGCTCCAGGCGTTCAATGTAAGTGCGCTCTGACCCCGTACGAATCAAACCTGACTTGATTCTTGCTTTCAATCGCTCCTGTAGTCCCAACTGAGCAACATGTCGCAAGTACGCATCGTGAGAACTGCCGAACTTGTTTGGTACAGGAAAATCGGGAATTCAAGTCGCAGCGAACAAGTTATACGGATCAACTATATCATCCACGCAAAGTGTATTATACAGAGCCTCGTCAACTGCGGGAAGTGGTGGATGATCCACAAAACATTGGCGCATTTCATCGACAGACTTGAAGTATTCGGTTCCCGAGTAGCGCAAACGGTTTTCATCAGATAATCGTTTCCTTGTTTGAATGCATATGAGAGCATCATGAGCCTCAGCGTCGAGACAACTTGTGAAATGACTATCGTTAGTATCAATAACCTTAATCGAAAGCTCTTTAGAGAGCTGTACCATGACAGGCTTAACTTTCTTATCCTCCTCGCTTCCATGATCCTGTATTTCGAGGTAAACGTCGTCTCGAAAGACATCACGAAACCAACTGGCTACTGTCCGAGCTGAATCAATGTCGTCATTAAGGATTGCTTGTGCTATCTCCCCTCTTAGACAGGCGCTGGAGACGATAAGACCTTCACGATACTAATACAGTTGCGCCTTGTTTATGCACGGCCTTGCAAAGATCCCTTTTCCAACTACACCCTCAAGATGCGCTCGAGTCGTAAGCTTGACCAAGTTTCTGTAACCAATATCATTCTTCGCTCAAACAATAAGATGATAGCGCTTGGGACCTTTTCCATTTGGTTGTCCGTCTGGAATGTCATTAACTATGTACATCTCATTGCCGATAATGGGCTTCACCTCGGTTTCGCTGCACGCGCGGACAAGTTGAACGGCCCCATACAGCACCCCATGGTCGGTTAATGCTAACGCCGGCACATCCAATTCGGCAGCCTTCGCCACGAGCGATGGTAATTGACTAGCACCATCTAGTAGTGAATAGTGCGAATGCACGTGAAGCGGAACATACTGGTTTGGCGGCAAAACATCAACGCTAGCACGATCAGCAGGCGACTGCAGTCAGTCCTGCAACTACTACTCTGTGCGGCAAGCGAACAATTCGCGGCTCGGGGGTGAAGCAGACGGAGCACGGGAGGCCAACGGGAGAGGGGCGAGAAATGCAAAACAGCGGAAGCCCATGGGAACAGAAGCGAAACAAGTCCGCAACGACGACACTTTCGCTGCAACTTGCTCCCGGCTTCCTGAACCAGCTTTGAAATTAGATGTTCGTCTTTGACATGAGCAAGTACAGTCAACGGTAGTTCAGCTTGGGAATAGAAAGCTGTTGACCACAACAAAGAAGAGAAAGAGTAAACGGTAGAGCTCGTTGCGCCGCGGGGATTGACGTAAGTAGTGATCTGACGCATTCGGCGACAACGCAGAGCGAGATTTTGCTGCACAGATTTGAATGCTTGTGTGGCTAGACCTCACGGCCCTCGGAACAAGCTCCGCAAAAACGAAACAGACCTCACCGCCCTCGGAGCAAGCTCCGGAAAAACGAAACAGACCTCACGGCCCTCGGAGCAAGCTCCGGAAAAACGAAACAGACCTCACGGCCCTCGGAGCAAGCTCCGGAAAAACCAAAGAAGATCTCACTGCCCTCGGAGCATGCTCCGGAAAAATCAGACCTCACGGCCCTCGGAGCAAGCGCCGGAAAACCCAAAGAAGATCTCACGGCCCTCGGAGCAAGCTCCGGAAAAATCAGACCTCACGGTCCTCGGAGCAAGCTCCGGAAAAACCAAAGAAGATCTCACGGCCCTCGGAGCAAGCTTCGGAAAAATCAGACCTCACGGCCCTCGGAGCAAGCTCCGGAAAAACCAAAGAAGACCTCACGGCCCTCGGAGAGAGAGAAGTACAGAACAGCGAGTGCCTCATCTTGGCGTTTGTACGCTCTGCTTATCTTGGTACGACGCATTAAATTTGAAATTATGGAACGAACCAATTTCATAGGTTTCAAATTAAATTAAAACGTGGTTTTTATTTCAACTCTTTCCATGTGACATATGACGGACGCTCTCCTAGTTCCTTTCACGGTCTTTCAAACGCAGAATGAACCGTGCTCACTCCAAGTTGTGGTGCAATCCGACTCACTCTCTTCCCAAGCAAGTCTCACGCTCTTGCAACTAAATGCTCAGGCGATTAGCGTGCGAATCATAGATTTGAGGGAAAGGACTCTGTCCAGTCCGAATGTCTCCCTGACGATTCCCTCACTTATTGGCCTCCCAGCATATTCAGATCCCGCCCTCGACATCAATTCCACGGCAATAACTTTCGTATGGGGATATCGAAACAGAACGTATCAGTTCTCCTATCTTAACACTACAGCACAGCGAGACAAAATCAGTCCCACTCTTCTAGGACGAGAGTTTCATATTCCGCAATCGTTGATGGAGTACAGATCTTTTTCCCTTTCTCTTCGTTCTTATTTCTCGGAGCAGCCAGAGATAAGGGCTTCTGAAACAACATCAGTTGTGATTCGTCCGGTGGAGCTTTGGGCACAGATTAAATGGGGGAGAGGTCTCTCAGCTGGTCTCCTCAAATCAAGATTTCGTGATGTACGCTTCGAGATCTAGGGATCCCGATATACTTTTGGGAGACTATTCTGAAGGTTTACGATATCAATGGTCATGCCAATTTAGCTGGAATTCAGCCCTGGACTTTTCGGAACAATGCGATACGAATCTTATGCCCGAGGAAGCGGTGACACTAGCTGAGTTCACTGTGTCTTCTAGTGCGCTTCGATCAGTCCAGAACAGCTCTGGTCCAATGTATATCGAATACTCCTTGCAGGTGTCAAAGACATCGCAAAACGAAAGTGGAGCTCTACTTGAAAGAAACTCTGGCACTGTAACGTCAACCTTGATCCTTCCGGAAGACACGTCACAGATTTATGAATCGCTTTATGATATCGCTGTTATCAACAATCTCTCTACTGAAGTGGACCTAACGAGTGTGAAGTACTACGAAGATGTTGTTATCACCACCATCTCAGACACAAATGAAACGACGTGGTCATTTCAAACGCTCTTGCCAGCATCCCAAGCACAAACGCTGTTAGCGACCGATGAACATCTACTGACGTTCGCAGGATACTACACCGCGGGGTCAGAACCTGGCCGAGACGCACTTGGAATTAAGGCAAACGTGCTTTCTCCGAACACAGAGTATTCTTTTTTGATTAGGACATTCCGCTCCGGTTTTGGTGTGAACGAGCAGATCGTTTCTTTGAAAACAGTCGAGTAATCTATCGTCACCTTTGGAAAGCTTCTCAGGTCCTCCGGTACTACAAACGACACATTTTCATTATCTGCATATGCTAACTACGTCGGAGACTTCAAGTTTTTCTTCATGGTAACTGATGAGTTCGGTTTCGAAAGTTTAGTAGCTGGATGTCAAGGGACGGAGTTTGTCAGCTTCCAGATCGGCACTCCAGAAAACTACAGCGTACAATGCAGCGTGTACGATTCGCTTGGTTTTACGTTGCTCGCCTCAAAGAGCGGGAGAAACATCGTCGTCACAGCCAGTGGTGATAACGGAGTAGACCTCTCTTCGTTTGCCGACGATGCCGAGGACGCCTTCGTCGCCGGTGAGCACTCAGACTATCACCAAGTGGGGACCGACATGGTGAAGTTCATCCTGTCGGTCGGAGGCAGTTTGTCCAGTACGGACTCTGAAGTCCTTGCAAACTTCACTGTCGGTTTGAATCAGATTGCCGGTAATTCCGTGCCCAACGCTATCCAGAGTGCTGGATATGTCCGTACGGCTGCCGCTCTTGCCAGTCTGACTGCAGACCTTGGCATCATGTACAACACAGAGACGCTATACTTCCTGGTTAACATCACGATCAACGCAGTTCAGCGAACGCCGGACACAGCAGCGCTGCAGCAGTTGCAGGACCTGTTGGACTTTTATAACCTCACTCCAGAGCTGATACTGTCCTCGTACTCGGAGGGCACCTCGCGGCGAAGACCTCGTCAGGTCATAGATCTCAGTGAAGAAGAAATCATCGGGATCTGGTTAGACGTGTACGAGGTGATGAAAGAGCAGCTGGTGTTAGCGGTATCGAAGAAATGCCCCTGCGGATGTGTGGAAGAGGTGAGAACTGGTGTAAGCGCGAAGGGAAAAGGTGCGCTAAAATCAAGACTGCAAACGTTCCGACGGGAGAACTCCAACCTGAGCGCGGCGGCGGCGTACGTAAACCCAACACAAGGCCAGCTGAGTGAAGTTCGGATGAAACTAGTGCACTTTTGTAAATCGGGACAGAGCTTAGGGCTAACGTTGGACGTTGGAACGGAGCAGGAACTGGAGTGTTCGTGGTGCAAAGGGCTGCGGTTCTCAAGAGCTAGCTTGGCGCATTGTCAAGTGGGGCGCTGAATCGTAGTATACACTCACCGGCGCATCCATGATAGAGGGCGTGCCGCGCGGCGCTGAGGGCGCGCGTGGCGCGACGGCGCGAACGGACGTCGAATGGCACGGCAAGCTCGTGGCCGCTAGTGGCGCGCATGAGCGCTGGAGACGGCGAGAGAGACAGAGCGGGGGCGCCAAGCACGGCCTGGAACCAGTACGGCGCGAACAAGCGCAAGCGCGATGGCGGCAATGGGGGCGGTCATGTTAAACTCACGCAACTTTATTGATCAGCGCTAACGCCTAACGTGAACGCGACACGGCGTTCCACCGACACCGCAAAAGTAGCAAGCGGTTTCGGCAGTTACGTCCATCTCCGACGAGAGAGATGAAGCGTACGGAGTA
>JAHNZQ020000005.1:0-16465 GCA_019155205.2 Gracilaria vermiculophylla
TATTTCACAAAAGAATTCAATACTCATGATATTTCAGAAGGATTTGTTATTTATGAAAAACTTTCTATTTAAAAATATAACATAAACTATTTTTAGATACTTATGGGGTTAGACTGCATAGAAAATTGATTAAATTTAGTCCTATATAGTTTCTATATTAACTTTTTAACCAGTAACTATAAGGATCTAATCTAGTTCCAACAATCGAGTATACCTTTAAAAGTAGTCCAGACTACGGACTCTTTTTAAAGGTAAGAAAATATTAATAATATCTTTTAAAAAATTATAGTTAGAAATGGATAGATATGTATTTAGAAATTTTGTGTTAGGTTACTTTTTTGGTTGCTTTCTGTTTTTTTTGACATCTGAACAGAATTTAAACTTGGCAAAAATGGAAAAAATTGATCTTAGATTGCTAAAAAATGAAATAGTAGTTTTGAATTTAAGTGCTAATAAAAATATCTTTGTTAACACGTATGAGTCTTCGATTTATGATGTGGAAGAAGTTGCGGTTAAAAAAGAAAACTCGATTCCAATTCCAATAAATATCAAAACAAAAAACGGAAAAAATTCTATTTTCGTTGAAGCTTTTCAAGCAATTCGAACGTTTCCAGCTCGTCCAAATTTAAACTATTATGATCCAGTTGAAAAACGAATTATCAAACCCTCAGTAATATTACAAGCACATTTGACGTGTATGAAACAAGTTCAAGATTTACCTCGACAAATTATAAAAAAAGATAAAAGCGTCAAATTTGATAAAAATTATAGTGGCCTTTTTAAGAAAAATGAAAATTATGAAAAGGTTTTTGGTTATAACTTGTACTTGGAGGAAAATCTCTCTAAAGATTCTTCAAAGAATAAAATAAAACAAGGGAAGCAAAAATTATTTAAAAAATACGGTAAAGAATCAGAACAGTATCTCCGAAATAATTTATTTGAAAATCCGTGTATTATTAAATCGGAGAAATGCAAATATTTGGACACTGATAATTTCGTAACAATTTATTATGATGAATTTACAGACCTATTCGCAATCGTAGATTTAAAGAAAAATTGTTTGTTAGATTTTGGTATTGCGACAGAAATAAAATATGCTGAAATTTTCGCTTACAAATCTTCTGGTACTGTAAAATCACAGGAGATTTGTTTATCCCCAAATCAACGATTAGAAGATGATTCTCTGATCTCCCAAAATTTAGAATCTGGAAAATCTAATGAATTAGAAGTCTATCAAGAACCATATCTTCTAAGCTATGATGATGCTATAGCTGTATTAAAATCAAGATATGGCCGAATAGATGCCCTAAATTTTATAACTGTTGATAATGGTGAGTTCAAAATCCAAGAACAACAAGCTGCAAAAAAAATAGAACATGCGGTTTGTTTTGGAATAAAGACAGAGGACTATGATTTTTCACAAGACCAAGCAAAAGAAATCAATGCTAACGGTGGAATCGTGGCTTATCTGCGAAAAGGTAACAAATTACCAAGCCTGGATTTGATCAGGGCTTATCAAAATGCTATCAAAAATTTTTGTGAAGATCCGAATCAATCGGTTAGAAATGATAGGAGCACTTTTCGAGGGGAACCTTCTATTACGTTTTTCAATCAAGAAACTCGACAAGTTGTTATTTTCGATCAAGAAACAAAGATTTTTATAACCGCTTATAAACTTGCTGAACGTAGTGTTGATGAGTATTTAACAACTGGTAATATTGGAAGTAATTAAATTTAAAAATTAAGTAAAATTTTATGACTAAAGATTTGGAAAAAAAATATCAGAACTTGAACAAAAAAAGACGCTACGAACTTTTGAATTACGATAAAAAACGACATCTTGAACTTTTGAATAAGCAGGGTGATGAATTCAAGTCAAAACTTCGAACTTATTCGATCATACTAATCGATCATTTAAATTGGGAAATTCGGGATCAATATTTGGAATTATTAGAGAATTATAGGGAGGAGAAAATTGATAGTTTTAACTTCCAGATCAGATTTTGTGAACGGTATGAATCTATTGAAAAAGTGGCAGATCTATTAAAATCGAATCGAGTTCTTCTTTCTCCTGATCAAAACTCCTTAGATTTTGGAGATTTACTCTCAGAGATAGATAGTTGTTGCAAAGCGTATTCGGACGATCCGGAACCTTTTCGAAATAAGTTTGAAATTGGAGATGTTGAATTTCGAATTTCAATTGAAAAAATTTATTTCAAAATTCAAAAATATTTGAACGAAGAGTGATGAATTATATCACTCTTCTATATTTCACCTTCACTCCCATTTTAAGGCCACAATTTCATTGAAGTATCACCCTACTCAACATATTGAGTAGGCTTCAGGGGCTCCTTCTTCAAAACTAAATTATTTTATCTTTCAGCTTCATCACTGATACCTGTTTATTTTCGACTTTATTTAGCTGAAGTTATATCACCCTACTTAATCTGTTAAGTGCGCTTAAATCGATCTGCCCTTAAAATAAAGGGCTTCTAAAATGAGATTTATCTAATTGTTTGAGGGTTTCAATTGTTGATATAATTTGGATTTTCGAATAGAATCGTATTTGATGGAATATCCTTTCGATTGAAATGGAAACTATTTTTTGTATAGCTTAGTATAACCTAGGTAAATCAAAATCGATTTTTTATACTAAAATTCCTTAGTTGATATTAAGTTGGTAAAATCCGTCAGAATTACGACTTACTTACAAAAAGGGTTACATTTTGGCCCTTTTTGAGATAAAATACGGATCGTTGATTATTGAATAAGCTGTATTTATAAGAGTTTAATTAACTTGAATTCACCTTTAAAAAAAAATAAAGGTTTACACTTTAAGAAGACATTTCCCTTTTTTAGATTTATTAAAGAAATTTTTTAAAAAAAAAAGTTTAAATTCTTGTACTGTTTGAAGAGATTATGTAAACTAAAGTGTACTCTTAATTTTTTTTAATTTTAAACTAAAATATTAATTTAGGAGAGTTTTTTTATGAAGAAGTTGAATATTCTTGGGCTGATACTATTTCTAGGCTCGTTCGTTTATTTTTTTAAAAAGTCGAGAAAATTTCGACAATCGATTGGGGCTGCTATACTAGCTACATCTATCCTTGCCTCTGGACCATTAAAATCCGAGGCAAAAGCGCAGATGCTTTTACTCCTCAACAACAGACTCCCCATAGTCAGAGGAATAGAGATTCTTTTAGTCAGGCTACAAAAAAACCAAGCTCAGAAAACCCCAATAATAATGGTTCAGATGGAGGTGGAGATGATGATAAGGGTATGCCACAATGTCCGAAAGTCGAATCAGTTGAAGAAACAGAAAAGCATCTTGAAAATATTGATGGATACATTAGGCGAATGGAAGAAAGTTCAGATTCAGAGAGTGAAGAAGAGCAGTGTCCGATTCATGAACAAAAGAAAGGAGGGATTGCTGAATTGCCAGACAGTTCCGAATATATCTATGGTTTAGAAACTAAAACTGCTAAAAAAGCATTAAAAAAAGTTTGGAAAAATCCGAATGCTCGGCAAGAAGTACTGGAAGCACTAAGTAAAATAGAGAAAGGAGAGCTTCTTCCACGAAATGAAAAAGATTTTAAAGGTTTTAAAAGCTTAAAAGAACTTAAATTTTCAAATACTCGAATGCTAATGCAACCTGGGAAAGATGGAGAACCTGATAAAATTGTGGTAATATGTATGCGTAGGGATTTGGACGATTTAGTTCCTAAATTAAGAAAGAAATACGAGTAAAATAAGGAAATAAAAATATGAAGATAAAAAGAATTGAGTTTCTCCATGAAATAACCAATATCGAGAATGAAAGCGTTGATGTTGCTATTGAGGACGAAAACGGTAATACGTATACAATGGACGTTAGTACTCCGGGAGATTTACAGGATGCAATGGAGCAAGAAAAAACAAACTTTATTACACCCGGGGCTCCAAAGATCATCGTCAAAAAACTAACGAAAGAAATTGTTACAGAAGCAATCCAAGCTTATGCAAAAAATGAAGGTTACTATCTAAAACTTTACCAATTTGCTGATGAAATTGATATTTCTATTTTCAATAAATTAGCAGAGGAAAAACGTGCTTTTTGGGACTTTGAAGAGGAATAACAAATAAGTAGCTCGAAATATATTTTAAGCTACTTATTGAAAACTCTAAGAAATGGCTTTTTATTCTTTTAGCTGTTGATATAATTTTGTTCGTCGAATACTTTTATATTTGATGGAATATCTTTTGGATTGAAATAAACTATTTGGATCTTTACTTTCGTAATACTTCTTCAAAGATATTTTCCCTTCCGCTTGAAGTTGAAATCCTGTTTTAATAATTTCTATCTTCTCTTCTTGAGGAAGATTCGCTAAAGTGATGAAATTATGGTGATTTAGGCCTTTTTCTGTATCCAAGGATAAACAGACTCCCCATAGTCAGAGGAATAGGGGTCTTTCTAGTCGTGCAGCAAGGAAACCAAGTAATAATGGTAATGGTCCAGGAAAACCGAATAATAATGGGTCAGGTGATGACGACGATGATAATGGCGTTCCACAATATCCAAAAGCAGAATCTGTTCAAGAAACAGAGAAACGAATTGAAAATATGGATGAATACATTGCTAGAATGGAAGAAAGTTCGGATTCCGAGTCCGATTTTGATGAAGAGCAATGTGAAGTTGGTGAAAAGATAACAAGAGTCGTCTCTAAAGATAGCAGCATTACAAAAGTATCTTCTTCAACAGTTCGGGATAAAGGTAAGCATATTCCAGAATTTCTTAGTAAGGAACGCTTGAAAGGGGTGTTCGATGCTAGTAAATTGAAATATCTAAATTACGAAGATCGATTAAAATATTTGCGAAATAGAAACAATTTACCGGACGATGTGGTTTTTGAAGCACAAGATAAAATTGGAGAATTCTTATCAGCAGATGATACTTTTATAGCTCCGGGTTTTTTAGGATCACGAAAAATCAGAGGTACTGTTTTTATTAATTTAAGATTAAACCAGTTCGGTTTTCGAGATGAGGGTTCCAATAAATATCGAACTGGCGGGTATATGAGTGACAAAAAAATTCGAATAGTAGTAAATTCAGGCTTTCATTTATTTCCTACAGCAGGTGCCAATAATTAAATTATTCTATGAATATTAAATGATGAAACATAATTTAAATCTCGTTCGGTATAAAGAGTTATTAAAAAAAGAAAAAAATTTAAATCTGGAAAATAAATCATTACTTATTGAAAATAAAGATGAATTCTTAGAATTTCTTTCTTATAACAGCAAATTAGAAAATTCGATATCTTATCAGAATAAGGAGAAATATTACTCGTTAATATCTCAATATCTAGATAATTTAATTCCACCGCACTTATTTCAGGGGGAATTTGTAGAATTGGAGCAAAAAGATGCTAAAGCTGCGAAAATTTTTCTAAATGAGATAAAAGAATCACAGACGTTTTCAATCGGGTTAATAGCGATAAAATTTGGATCGCTGGTTGGTAAAATATCTAAATTATCAGATATCGCGAATGAATTTGGCCCCGAGGAAGGTATTAGTAACGAAAACTTTCGGAAATCAATCAAAAAAATTTATTCTGAAATGGTAGCTTTAGAAAATCAATCGGAAGAAATATAGATCTAATTGTAAACCTTATCGATAGTAATTCTTCACTCTTTTAAACTTTTATAAAGTGGAGTACGTCTAATACTGTCATATTTGATACTGTAGCCTTTAAGTTGAACTAAACTATTTGGATCTGTGCTTTCATAATAATTCTTCAATGAGATTGTTCCTTGAGCTTGAAGTTGAAATCCTCTTTGAATGATTTCTATTCGCTCCTGTTCTGAGATTTTTCCTAAAGTAATGAAATTGGATCCATTAAGGCCTTTCTGTTGATTTGAGGATATATTATACGGTTGGCTTGGTTTGCTGTCCTTAAAATCGATTTTAGAGGCCTCTGAGAGAGTTTTTGATTCAATATCTTTTCGCCGAGAAGTTGAATCTCTAATTTCACTACGTACGGCACTTCGTTTCGGATCATTTTCTGGCAAATAAAGCTCCTTTTTTCCTTCCAGGGTATAATGACCCTGCTGAATAGCTTTCGAGTATTCTAGGGGCTGTGAAGGCTCGCTGGGAGCATATTTTGGATTCTCTAGCTTAGATTCTAATTGAATTATTTTTTGTTGTATTTTTTGTTGAAGTCTTTCGACTTGCTCCGCTAGAGAATCAACTTGATTTTGAAGAATTTGAATCTTTGCATCCAAACCAGGACTCGAACTCGGGTAAGTAGAGTTGCTAGCTTCAGTGTATCCAAATAAAAATTGAAGGAGAGCACCTTTTTTGTTTTGTCGAATAATATTTTGGACCTTTCGCCAAAAGAAAGGTTGTAGATTTGTGTCTAAAATTTCATAATTGTCTCCGTTTTCAAGAATTTCTAATGCGTAAAGAAAAAAACCTCTGAGAGATCGTATTTTTCGTTGTTTAGAATCTAATTCTTCGATTACTTGGGCTACTGAATAAAGAAAATCTATCTGAATGTTTGTTTGTGAAAAGAGAAACAGATAATAATTTTGATCGACTTGAAAATAGGAGTAAAAAATTTTTTGTTCTTTCAACTGATTAAAAATAGAAGAATCTGGAATTTGTTGTGTTTGAAAAAAGAAAATGTTTTGCATATTATTTTGTTTTTGTATTTTTTATAAGCGTATTTAATTATAAATAATATATGTTAATTTGTAAAGTGTTAACAATGATTTTTTCTACTACAGTTTGTTTAGTATAGTATTATACTCTAAATTAATCTAATTTAAGCAAATATTTTGTCGTAATTAATCTTGTGGTGTTTAAAAGTAGTATTGGAAAGTTTTAATGGGCGTATTTATATATACGCTTATTTAATAGTATAGTTTATATCTATTGTAGAAACTTAATCTAACAATTGAATTCTTTATTTTCTGGTAAAAAGGGGCTATAGGAGGAAATGACGTTCTTTCTGCAAAAAAAATCCTTCTTCGAGGTATATAAATTTAGAATATTTACGCTTAAAATAAGTTTATTGTGCATTTTGCCCTGTATTAGAGTGTTTTAAATGTAAGAATATGAGTTATTTGTAGAAAGTTTAGAGTCGTACTTATGTATTAAGCGTAATTAATATTTATTAAGATTAATTATCCGTAAGTGTTATATATTGTTTGTTTGGGGTAAATCTATTAAAACCTCAGTTTTTTGTTTTTTAAATTAATATTTTTAGGTCTTGACAAATAAAACCCTTTTAAGTAGTATAAAAAACAAAAATAGTGAATAGGAGAAAAATGTTTGAAGAAATTCCTAAAAATTGTAGATATGGTTACATTCGAGTAAGTTCTCAATCACAAGAAGAAAATTCTTCTTTAGAATCCCAGAAAGAAGAATTAATGAAATTCGGGGTTCCAGAAAAAAACATTCGGCTGGAAGTTGGATCTGCGACTGATAAAATTGAAGAACGACCAGTTTTTTATCATCTGATTAATGATGAGTTAAAAGAGAAGAATTTATTAGTTGTGACTAAAATCGATCGTTGCAGTCGAAATACTTTGGAGTTTTTGAAATTGCAAGAGAAACTTTTTAAAAATAAAGTTACTTTTCTATCTTTAGATTTGCCTTATTCAAGTGATATGGCAGTAAACAAATTAATTGCAACGAATCTTGCTGCAATTGCTACTTTTGAAACTGAACGACGGAAGGAGCGTCAGCGTCAGGGTATTGAAGCAGCTCGAAAAGCCGGTAAATATTTAGGTCGTAAAACAGTAATTACAAAAAAATTAATTGCTGAAGTTCAAGATTTGAAAGAAAATAAGAATTTGTCAATCACTCAAATTGCAAAAATAACAGGGAAAGGTCGTAATACAATTTATAAAGTTTTGAAAAAAGAATTAAATTATATTCCATACAATCGATTAGTCAAAAATATTAACAATGATAAGAAATGAAACAATTTACTTTTGAGAAAGAAAACTTCCAACCTGATTATATCGCTTTTAAATTCGAAGTATTAGATTGGTACGATCGAAAACAGATTTTAGGTTATTTGTTTAAGATTGGATTTAATACGTATTCTGGGCTCCCTCCTAAAGCGAACGAGATTCGAACTGATCCGAAAAAAAAATTCAAAATCTATGTCACTGAAAATATCCCAGGCTGGGATGGAACAGTTTTACATTTTACTGGAAAGAATGCGAAATATTTTTATGATTTAGTGAAAGGAATGCACGTTGAATGGCCATTTTACCAGGACGCAACTTTGACTCGATTTGATCTTGCTTTTTGTCGCTATCATAAAAAAACTGACAAGATTTCTGCCTCAGAATTTCTTTTTATGTGCTTCGAAAAAATAAAAACTACTCATCGAAAAGTTATTATGGAAAAAAATAAGTCGGGTCTTATCGAACGAATAGGGCATCGAAAAAATAATCGGTACTATCGCATCTATGAAGATACCGAAAATCGAAACTTTTTAAAGTTTGAATATGAATTGAAATATAAAGCCTTGGTGGGATATCAAGATTTAGTAGTTTTAAACCAATACCAACAATTCGAGCATCAACTTTCTTTTGAATTTATAAACCAATTTGCGAAATTATTACCTCTGCAGTATTCTTATATGGATTGGCTAGTTTATCGAGTACGGCCATTCAGAAAACGATCAAAAAAATTGCCTCAGAAAGCATTTCACACAGATTATATAGTTAATAGAACTTTCAGCAAATATAGTGAGCGGAAAAGTTTTTGGGATTTGTTACAATTTTTAGATTACATTCAACAGTTAAGTTATCAAACGGATCATCTTCGCGATATTCAGTACAGATTGGTTAACTTTCCGGTTCAGGATTTCTTAATTTATAAAAACCAATCAAAAAACAGTTATCAAATGAAAAAAGCACGTGAATTTTTTGACCAACTACAAACTAATTCATTGATTCAATATTTCTCTAAGAATTATTACCGTAGCTTAATTACAATCCCAAACGTTGAACTATATAGAGGCAAACAGAATACATTGATGGCAGAAGTTTGGATAGCTGAAGAGTTATTTTATTATGCTTATCCGTTTTTATTTCCAGACTTTATTCGACAAAAAGTTACTAAGCATCAATTTGAAGTTCAGTTTTACGTTATTCAAATTTTTACTTCAGTCAATTTGGAGAAAACTTTTTTTATCAAAGAGTATTTTCAAAATTACTCATCCGCTTTAAACAATTCTCAAAAGACCGAGATTAAGAATTATTTTATTCAACTTATTCAAAGGTTAGAAGAGTATAATCTAATAGAATCTAACTTTAAGATTCTTCAAGATGGTAATTTTTTCAAGACTCCTGAATTAACTTCTAAAAATATTAATGAAGGTTTTGTTATCTATGAAAAGCTCAATATTTAACATACCGTTCGATGTTAAACTTCATTTTTTTTTTTTTTTTTTAGATCTAATAATTTAGTTTTTATCACAGATTTTAACATAGTTTCCATAATATTTAAAATCAATAATCTTACATAGTTCCATCTCTACTTTGCATGGGTTATACTAAGCTATAAAAAAAAAGTCTCAAATCAAACGTAAAGGTTGTTGATAAGCTATGTTAAACCTGATATTTGTCGCAACTCGAATACTAAAATCACTCTAATTACTTATGGGGTATTTAAAATGCGGGTTTCCCCAAAATTTAGGTCCGGTTCTTAATATTTTGCTATAGTTGTGAGTATTTTTCGTTTTCTACCTCTAGGTTCGATTTTCTTTGAATTATCTTTTATCTTTACGCTTTTTAAAAATTTTCCTAACCATAATTGTAAATTAATACTTCTTTTCCAATTAGAAGTATACCGTTTTTTTAGAGTAAGTTTTATTTTCTATAAAACAGATGATTAGACTGTTTTTTTTTTAGCCAAAAGCTAGTAAAAAAGTTTCCATAAGTCAGCAAAAAAGTTTCCGTGCTATGGAAACTTTTTTGCTAACTAGAACATGTCGAATTCCCTGTCTTTTCAATGGAAAGCTGAAATGGGGCATTTCAGAATTTTCATTTTCTTCTGTCATACCCCGTCATACCCCGTAACTAAAAAAAAATAACTTTTTTTTTTTTTTAGTTCCAGATTAGATACGTTTGAAATAATTATAAAACTAATAATTAAGAATATTTTCTCCGTTCACCTAGGGTTGACTATGTTCATCTAGGGTTGACTATACTGTTGCCAAAAATAAAAATAGATTAAATTAGGTTAAAATAGATTAAAATAAGAAAAAGTTGTTAATCAAGAAAGAATTTGTCGGCCACTCAAATAGAGAAAGTGACAGGGAAAGGTCGGAATACAATTTATAAAGTTTTGAAAGAAGAATTAAATTATATTCGATACAATCTACTAAAACTAAAATAAATATTTTAGTTTTTCGAGTACAATGAGTATTACTAAATATTAAATGGTACAAAAAAGATGCCAAAACCAAACGACTCTGATAATAATAATAATAATAATAATGATTCTGAAAATAGTAAGTTTGAATTTAATTCGAGTCAAAACTTTTATTATGAAAAGAAAAAGTGACATCTTAATGTCAGATTTTTGAATAGGTCATAATATTTATAAATAGCTCAGAAAACAAGTAACAAAAGGGTTTTGTAGAATTTGAAGTTTTAAAAATTTTTAAAAAATATAAGATTGGAATGTGTTCTAAACACATGATACATTGTTTAAAAAATCAGTAAATAAAATTTAACTTTTATGGCTTCGAAAAGTTTTAAATCAATTTTAAAATCTTTAAAAAATTTTGCGATTGCTTGTTTTTTTGGTTGGTTAATATTCTCTCCGGTCCCTGGAAAAAATACTAAGCAATCAAAGCAATCTATTGAAAAAATACTATCGATTACCGGTGGTTCCGTGGATAATTTAGATGAAAAAAAATTTCTAAGAGAAATGTTAGCGAAACATTTTCCTGATTGGGAAGCAAGAGTATCTATAGAGAATCAAGAAGCTAGAATTTATTATAAGGCGACACGAAGACTAAAAGAGTATAAAAAATCTCATCCTTTGTTAAAAATCCCTGAAAACTGGCTAACGGATGAAGAAAAGTCTGCGATAAATTATTTTCATGGAAGGGGGGACTACAAAAAATATCAAGATCCTAAAGTTTCCCCAAATTTATTTGATACTAGGAAAACTTTCTTAAAGAAGATGGAAGAGAAAGAAATGCGTGAAAAATTTTTAGAAAATTATAATCGACTGAATCCTATCAAAGAAAACTAACTTTCGTTGATGAAGTATTTTTCTACTTTCATCAACGAATTTTGAATTACTTCTCGGAACTCTTCTTCGGTCAAAAAACTTTCTTCAGGATCTGCATCGAATCCTTCTAAAAAAGGTATTAGACCTGAAATAATTTTAGAAAATCCAAAACTTTTTGGGTCTAATTCAATGTTTGCCTGACGTCTGAATTCCTCTTTTAAATCCCGGGCTTCATTCACGTTAGATAAACTTGGATATAAAAACTCCGCCACAAAGTCTATAGTACTTAATTCATACGCAACAAACTTTCGCATGCGTTCGCGATAATATTGACGGGATTCCCAAAAAGGATAATCTGTTAGTAATTGCTTATAATCTTCAACTTGATTATATTGGCACGATCGACACCAATCAAGTACTTTTAAAGAGAACTTGATTAATGTATTTTTACTTTTTGGATATTTTCTTTTCAAATAACTATGAGCTTCGAACAGAAAATATGAAAATTCCAATGATTCTATTAATTTCTCCCGGCTTTTTGGGAAAATGTTAAAAATATTCATAGAAAGTTATTTATTACTTTTAATTTGGATAATTATAATTCGTTATTGTTATTGCTCAGATCAGTGATTACTTTTACCTCTGGCTGTTCCAACATTCTTGGAATATCGGCCGGATCGAAGCTTGCACCTGACTATAACTTACCATCTTGTTTGCCACCTTTGTGAAAATATAAATTTGAAACTGTAGAGATCCTAGCTTATATCGGTTCGAAACCTTATCTATTTTTTTAATTTACAATAATAATATTATGCTAATAGTCAAACCTGTTCACAAACGATATGCTTTTAATAATTTGACATCAACCGATTATACTGATCTTGCTTGTAAATATTCTACATGCAAACGTTATGGCTTTCGAGGTATTGTTGCTTTCGCAACGGGTACTGGAACTCTTGGAGTTGTTAAGTCGTTATTAAAAGGCCATCTTGTCCAATATGGTAAACGACGAGTCGTTGGTGTATTCTTAACTGGTGTCACTTACACTTGTGCACCTGCAATCGCGGTCTTAACAAACGCTACTCGTGTTGTCCGATGTTGCAAGGTCGTTTTCAATGTTGTTGGTTGGGGACTTGAAGCTGCTGAGGATATCGGCACTCTTGTTTTTCTTCCTGTCGACCTTGCTTTATTCGGCCAACCAATTCCAACTGGGAAATCTAATAGATTTAGCGACTGGGACAGAATTGAAGATATTATTGCCGAATTACCTGGAACAAACATAACAATAGATGAATAATAAGGTAAAATTTCGAACCTATTGACCCAAAATTAGCTGATATTGAACAAGTTAATGATTTTTGGAAAAGTGACAAAAATAACTTTTCCAAAACCAATAATCTTACTCATTTAACATTAAAATCCAACAGGCTCTCAAACGTCCTTCAAAAACTTTAGATGTCCTCTCCAAAGGACGGCGCTGTCGCTTCGGTATAATACATTTAAGTTTTTTATTCTTTTAGATTTTGATTTTTAGATTTGAATAAAGTTTGGTTCTTCGTATGCTTTCATATTTGATACTGTAGCCTTTAAGTTGAAATAAGCTATTTGGATCTTTACTTTCGTAATACTTCTTCAATGAAATTGTTCCTTGAGCTTGAAGTTGAAAACCTAATTTAATAATTTCAATCTTTGCATCTTCTGAAATCTTTCCCAAAGTGACGAAATTTTGCCGATTACGCCCTTTCTCTTCATTCGAGGATATATTCTGACTATGAGAAAGTGTCTTAAAACCGATTTTAGAGTCCTCTGAGAAGCTTTTTGATTCGAGATCTTTTGTCTGATAAGCTGGGTTTCTGATTTGATTCTCATTTTGTGTCAAATAAGGCCCCTTTTTTTCGTTGATAGTAGAATTCCTTGCTGACTAATCTTCGACGATTTTAGAGGCTGTGAAGGCCAGCTGAGAGCATACTTTTGGTTTTATACTAGCATTTCCTTCGGTTATTTTTTATCCAAAATTTTTTATAATCTTTTTGATACTATTCACAAAAACAATCTTTCGAAACGTATTCAATTGAGGAAAAAATTACATTTGAAAAATCTAATAAAAACGATTATTGCTTTTTGTTGGAAGTCTATTCAAAATTGGCTTCTACGCATTTTGCAAAAATCTTTGTTACTCACGACCACAATCGATCGGTTAATGACAGCCATCCAAATTTTTTTAAACAAATTTTTCAAATACCCTTTCAGATTTAAACGCAATTTTCGTCTCTTCAAGATTCTACTGGACATTTTTATGGAAATTTTTCTAGTATTTTGTTCCTTCATGAATGAATGTTTATTTTTTAATCATATAATAAAATGGCTGAGTCAGTGCCGAAATATTATGCGATTTTTAATGAAAGAATACCTATGCATAACTTATGCTTTATACTTCATTCTTCTAGGTCTTTTTGGCATATTGGTCGGTTTTTTATTAGGTATCTATTGACACAAGTATAAGAATGAGAATGAACAGATAAGCCCCATATATCTATTAATTTTATTACTTTTATTAAACATGCTTTATAATCACGGATTCGATTATGGTTTATTGCGTAATTTATACAATTCATCTCTAGCATCTAACATTGCGGATCCATTTGAGGAATTTTCTTTCGGACCTTTACCACAAATTGAGAGTCGTCCATTCAAACTCATTTTAAAAGAGCCAGAAAAAATACCTCAGATTCCATTCCCAATTTTGGATGATCCATCTGTAAATGTTGAGATTGATTTTATTTGGGATGAGGATGAGTCATTCGAATATAAGTTTGAATTATTTTAATTCTATCAAACTCTAAGTGAGAAAGTCAAACATTAGGTTTTTATATGCTTTTGTTTACTTGATCCTAAACCTTTTGTAGTTAATTCAAATTATAAGGGTGATCGATTCATGGAAAAGCTAATTCTTTTAATTCACATATAAATCACTTCTTATAGAACATTTTTTTATACTATACCCCAGATGAATAGTAAGTACGAGTCGAAAGGAATTCAATATTTTTATGGAAGGGTCATAAGATTCAAATATGCTCTCAGCGACATCTTAAGGGGTCTAGAATGGAGATAAATTTGTTTTAGGTATGATTCTACCCTGAAGAGTGAAAAGGCGCCTTATTTGACAGAAAATGGTAGTGAAGTTAGAGATTCAACTTCTCGGGGAAAAGATATGGAATCAAAAAGCTTCTCAGAGGCTCCTAGAAGCCCCTTTTAGCCACTTTCAGGAAGTCAGCAGTAAATATATCCTCTGCTTCGCAAATCCCGAAATTGAAACCAATTTCGGCAAATCAAGAGAAAGGCCTTAATCAGCCAAATTTCATCACTTTAGGAAAGATTTCAGAGCAGGAGAGAGGCGAAATTATTCAAACTGGATTCCAACGACAAGCTGAGGGAAAGATTTCATTGAATAAATATTATGAAAGTACCCAAACAGATAGCTTATTTCAATTGAAAGGATATTCCCTTAAATTTGAAAGCATACGACGCACAAAATTATATCAACAATTGAAACCGTAAAATAACTAGGAGGAGAAATGTCTTCTGAGAGGTCTATATTAGTCGATTTAAGACCACTTTGGTGACTGAGTAGGGTTTCACGATGAAGATAGCATATTTCATTAATATGTCATCGTCATCAGTGAAAATAAATAAATTATTTTATTAAAATTACAACCCTGGTTAATAAAATAATTTATTCTTTCAGAAGGTTTTGTATTTGAAGATAAATTGTTTGAACTAAATCTCGAAATTCCTTTTTTTCTCTTTCCCGAATTTCAAGAGATTCTGGATCAGGATCGTAACCATAACAAGCTTCCAATATTTCATCAGTTAATTTTGAAAAATCTAATGATTTTTTATGAGGTGATAAAAGAATGAAATTGGATTCCAACATATCTGCTGCTTCACTGTTTAATACATCTCTTTCAGAGAATGCTTGGCAAAACTCCCCAATAGTTATTTTATTTTTGAGAAATTTTTCTTGCAACTGTAAAAAATACTCCCGTGTTTCCCAATTTAATTGCTCCTGCAATAAAGCTGAATAACGCGAAAGTTCAAGAGCTTCTTCACTTTCGTCAATAGAGAGTGATTTTAATTCTTCTGAACGCTTTAAGAGTTCCAGATGACGTTCTTTTTGATAATTCGATAATATGCGACGTTTATCTTGTTCTATTTTATTTAATTTTTGATTCAAATTGTTCATAAAATTTTTCGTTGCTTGAGTTATTACCTAGTGTCCCACCACCTGTTCCCATATTCCCAGATTCTTTTACTTGATTCATATATTTTTTTCCTCTTTTACCTAAAGTAATCATATCACCATTATTTTGGCTGTCATCAAAAACAACAATAGCTGAGCTTTTGCCTGATTTTGACATATTCTGATTTTCGTAAATAGAGATTGGAGTTTTGCAATTATGAGTATAAGATTTATCAATAAGTAAGCGGGTTTGAGGTTCTAAACAGATATCTTTTAAAAGATGTTGATAGTCTTTTAAAAAAGACGATGGCGGTAATGGATAACCTTTCTGTAAATATTGATATAATCCCATTCCGCGAATTAAAGTGACATGTTCAGCTTTCATACCATAATCTACAGGGTTTAATCCGATTTCTGGAGCGTGTGGAGTTTTTTTAGCAGCCATCAATCCGCTGATATGATGTTGCTCATTGACATTTAACCTTTCTGGTACATTCGTTTCAGCGTATTTTTTCGCTTCTTCATATGTTCTAATATCAGGTAATTCTAACGCTTCCTTAACAGTTACCGCAGATGGATATTCTGCAAAATCATCTTCACTTTCACTTTCTGTACCTGAATCGCTCACCTCGCTCATTTGGCGAAGGTGGTCGTCAATCCTTTCAACTCGTTCTTCTGTTTTTTCGACTGATTCTGTTTGCGGAAATTGTGGCAAACCATCTCTGTCTGAATCAGAACCAAAATCATCAGGTTTTCCTGGCCCTGAACCATCATTGCTTGATCTACCACTAAAGAAACCTGAACGATGACTAGGACGACTCTGATATTGTGGTTGTGGTGTAAAAGCATCAGTTTCACCTGCTGCACGAGCTGTTGTCAGGCCTGAGAAAAAGAAAGTTGCAGCCGCAAAGGCAGCAATGATTGATTGCCGAAATTTACCACTAGTTTTATAGTAATAGATAAATAAACCTAAAAATGTT
>JAHNZQ020000005.1:34451-83713 GCA_019155205.2 Gracilaria vermiculophylla
ATATCTTGCTTTAGCAACTAGCAAGAAATAATCGAAGCATAGGTCTGGTCAAGAAATTACAAGAAATTACCGATTTGACTTTTCAAAGAGTCTACTATAGTATAAAGTTAGAAATATTTTAAAATAAGAAATAATGGCTGTACCTAAAAAACGAACTTCAAAATCAAAAAAGAATGCTAGAAAAGCAAACTGGAAAAGAAAAGGATACCAGGCGGCTCAAAAGTCGTTATCCTTAGCTAAGTCTATGTTACGAGGAAAAACAACTAGTTTTGTCTATAGTGTATATAGTGAAGAAGAAGAATAATCTAAGATTGATAGAGAAAGATTAAATACTATTATAGAGAAATCAATTTTCTAAGCGAAGAAGAAATAACCATCTCCATGATAGTATTTAAATTTATTATTTCTTATCTCTTAAACTTTTTAATTTAACGGATGTGGCGAAATTGGTAGACGCGCTAGATTTAGGTCCTAGTAACTTTTGTTGTGAGAGTTCGAATCTCTCCATCCGTAATTGACTTGAGAATCAATTGATTCATTTATAATCTAATATAATCTAATACGAAATAGACTTATGCTTCCTTTTACTCTTCAACAATTAAGAATTTTAAAAGCAGTTGCCACAGAAAAAAATTTTACAAAAGCCTCAGAACTTTTACATCTCTCACAACCTTCACTAAGTAAACAAATAAAAACATTAGAAAAAAATCTTGATATTTTATTAATTAATCGGGAAAATAATAAAATTTCCTTAACGGAAAATGGAAAAGTTTTTTTGCAATATTCTGAAAGAATTTTAGCTTTATGTGAAGAAAGTTGCCGAGCATTAATTGATTTAAAAAATGGTGAACGAGGTAATTTAACGGTAGGAGCAAGTCAAACAATTGGAATTTACTTACTTCCTCGGGTATTGGCTCTATTTGCACAAAATTACCCTCAGATCAACCTAAAAGTACAGGTTAATTCAACAAGAGTAATTGCAAAAAATGTACTCAATAGAGAAATTGATCTTGCAGTTGTTGGAGGTGAAATTCCTAATGATTTAAAAAAAAATCTTATTGTAGAAAATTTTGTTGAAGATGAGTTTAGTTTAATTATCTCAAAATCTCACCCTTTTGCAACAAAAAAAAAAATTACCAAAGAAGATCTTTATCACCTAAATTTTATAACTTTAAATTCCAATTCTACAATTAGAAAATTTATTGATAATATATTGATTCAAAATCAAATTGAAACAAACCAATTAAAAATTATCATGCAACTTAATTCAATTGAAGGAATAAAAACGGCTGTAAGCTTAGGACTCGGAGCTGCATTTGTATCCTCATCCGCAATTGAAAAAGAAATTGAACTTAAAACAATTGAAATTATTAAAATTGAAAATATTTGCATTACTCGAAGATTATGTATTATTAGTAGTCCTGAATGTTACAAATCAAAAGCTTTTGGCTTCTTTTATAATGAATTGTCAAGATTAAAAAATAATATCGAAAATTAAAAGATAATTCTAAAAAAGTTGACGGTTTTTCAAAAAATTTAGTAGTATATGATTAAATAAAAATAAATTAATTTAGATTATGAAATACGCAATTGTCGAAATCAGTGGCAGACAATTTTGGATTGAAACAGGAAAATATTATGATTTCAATCGAATACCAACAGAATTAGGGAAACAAATTACTTTAAATCGTGTTTTATTATTCAATAATGATGGTGACCTATTAATAGGCAAACCTTATTTAGAAAGCGTTAAAATTACCGGAAAAATTTTAGAGCATCTTCGAGGTAAAAAAACCATCGTCTACAAGATGAGACCGAAGAAAAAAACTAGAAAGAAACAAGGTCATAGACAAGAATTAACTAGAGTTCTTATTGAAGATATTAGTATTAATTAAATTTAAAATTAGGAGTTAGAACTAATGGCACATAAAAAAGGGGCGGGTAGTACAAAAAACGGTAGAGATTCAAATGCAAAACGACTAGGAGTGAAAAGGTTTGGTGGGGAAAGAGTACGGGCTGGGAATATCTTAATCCGTCAACGTGGAATGAAGTTTAAACCTGGTTCTAATGTTGGATGTGGGAAAGATTTTACTTTATTTGCATTAAAAGATGGAACGATTAAATTTGATTATAAAGATGCAAAGCATAAACGTGTAAATATTATTGTTTAAAAAAATTTTAAATAATTTTAAAATGCTAAAAAACCCATTTACTAAGAATTCAATTGGAAATAGATATCAAAGTTTAATAAATCAAATCAACACATTAGAAGATGGCTTAAAAGAATTAACTGACACTGAATTAAGAGACAAAAGTTTAAAATTAAAAAAACAATACGCTGAAACTAAAAATTTAAATGCATTAATTCCTGAATCATTTGCATTAATACGAGAGGCAAGTCTACGAACATTAGGATTACGACATTTTGATGTCCAATTAGTTGGTGGTCTAGTCTTAAATGATCAAAAAATTGCTGAAATGAAAACTGGTGAAGGGAAAACATTGGTAGCAACTTTACCATCATTTTTAAATGCCTTGACAACAAACGGAGTTCATATTGTAACTGTCAATGACTATTTAGCTAATCGAGATCAAGTTTCCATGGGTCAGATTTATAGGTTTCTAGGTTTCAATACAGGCTTAATTCAAGAAGGTATGTCAACTTTTGAAAGAAGACAAAATTACAATGCTGATATAACATATGTTACAAACTATGAAGTAACATTCGATTTTCTTAGAGATAATATGGCATTAAATTTAAGTGATGTAGTTTTACGGCCTTTTAATTATTGTATTATTGATGAAGTTGATTCCATTTTAATTGACGAAGCCCAAACGCCATTAATTATTTCAAATAATATTGAGACTCCAATTGAGAAATACATTGTAGCAGCTGAAATTACTGACTATTTAGAACTTAATACTCATTACAAAGTTGATGAAAAAAATAAGAATGTTATCTTAAGTGAAAAAGGCAGTAAGCAAATTGAAAATATTTTAAGAATTCAAGATTTATATGATCCAGATGATCCTTGGATACCTTATATTATAAATGCTCTGAAAGCAAATTCTTTGTATTTCAATAATGTTCATTATATTGTTCAAAAGAATAGGATTGTTATTGTTGATGAATTTACTGGTCGAATTATGCCAGATCGTCGTTGGGGAGACGGCTTACATCAAGCTATTGAAGCAAAAGAAAATTTACAAATTCGTCAGAAAACAGAAACAGTAGCTGCTATTACATATCAAAATTTCTTTTTACTTTATCCAAAATTGTCTGGAATGACTGGGACTGGAAAAACAACTGAAGCTGAATTTGAAAAAATTTATAATTTGTCAGTCGAAGAAATTCCAACTGCACGTCCAACACAAAGAAAAGATTTTCCAGATTTAATTTATAAAGATCAGTTTTCAAAATGGAATGCAATTGCACAAGCATGTAGCAAAATTTCGTCGACCGGTCAGCCTATTTTAGTTGGGACAACAACAGTCGAAAAATCAGAGATGCTAGCACAGCTATTAAATGAATACAAATTATCATACCAAATTCTAAACGCAAAACCCGAAAATGTTAGAAGAGAGTCAGAAATTGTTGCGCAAGCTGGTAAAAAAGGGAGCATCACGATTGCTACCAATATGGCTGGGCGAGGGACTGATATTATTTTAGGTGGTAATATTAATTTTAAAATTCAAAAAACATTATATGATATTTTAACTCTTTCAAAAAATTATAAGCTTTCAAAAAAGAAAAATATTTTTGAATCAGCATTAATGAACCAATTTGAAGGAAATTCTCATAAATCGTTAAGTGTTTTAGTATCTTTAATTAATGATTCAAATTTCTTAAAATTATCTGATCTTGATATTCTTCGTCTTTTAAGAGAAAATGAGAGGATTTCTATCCCTGTAACATCATACCAATCTTCAATCCGGTTTTTAATTAATGAATTAATTTCTTATAATAAAAAATCACAAAAACAAGAAAATAAAATTGTTAAAAATTTAGGTGGATTGTATATTATTGGGACTGAAAGAAACGATTCACGACGAGTTGATAATCAACTCCGTGGCCGCTGTGGTAGACAAGGGGATCCAGGCACTTCAAGATTCTTTTTAAGTTTAGATGATAATTTATTAAGACTTTTCGGTGGTCCAAAAATTCAAAATTTTATGCAAACTCAAATTCCTGATGATTCACCATTAGAATCAAAATTTATAACAAAAAGTTTAGATTCTGCTCAAAAGCGTGTCGAAGAGAGAGCTTATCAAAACAGAAAAAATCTATTTGATTACGATGATATTTTAAATAAGCAAAGAAATATTATTTACTATGAAAGAAGAAGAATTTTAGAAAGTGCTTCTGTTGAACCAAATATTTTTGCCTATTCTGAACAAATAATAACAGAAATTTTACTTGAATTACGTCAAGAAAAGGCTTTGAGTCAAGAAATAATCATAATGACTGAAAATTTATTGGGTAAAAATTTAACAATCAATCAAACTAAAAATTTTAATTCATTTATAAATAAGTTTGATTTGTATGAATTAAAATTATATTTATTTAATGAATTTTGGTTGAGCTACCAAGCAAAAATGACTGAAATAACAGTCTATGGGGATAGTATTATGATCAATTTACAACGAAGTATCATTTTAATAAATACTGATAAAATCTGGCGTGAGCATTTACAAAAAATGACATTATTAAGAGAAGCCGTAGGTTGGCGAGGCTATGGACAACGAAATCCATTATATGAATATAAAAAAGATGCTTTTTTTCTGTTTGAGACTCGTGAAGAATTACTAAGACAGCTAGTAATTCGTGATTTGTTACGAACATCAGTTCTATAAAAAAAACTTAAAATTAAATTAATTATTATGACAAAACATACACTTTCGAATAAAAGTCGGTATTCAATTTTAAAAATTTCGGGGTTTCGAGCTCGGATGTCAACTCCTCAGGGGCGTAACACAATCCGTACAAGACGTAAAAAAGGCCGTCAAAAGTTAGCAATACGCCACTAAGCAGGAATACCATAGTAACTCGTAACGAAGTAACTCGTTAGAGTTAGAGTTACAAGTTAAACTAAATTTTTTAATTATTAGAGCTAGTTCTTACTAATTGCTCTAATAATAAATAATTTTTTCCTTAAAATTAATATAATACTAATTTAATAAACTGACTCTTTGAATAAGTATTTTATGAAATTTAATGATGAATTAGCTCTTTTTTTAAAAGCTCGCTATCCAATAATTTATATTAATACCGTTGAAGAAGATCGTGTCGAATACGTGATTAGAAAAAACGTAAAAACAAATTTAAATAGAAGTATTTATAGTTGGGACTTTGTTGATGGGTATACAAACAATCCAAATAATGAAGGATTTGCGAAAAGAAATCCATTACAAGCTCTTGAGCTTGTTGAGCGTTTAAATGCAGAAACTCCAGCAGTCTTCTTATTAAAAGATTTCAATCGATTTTTAACGGACCTTTCAATTTCAAGAAAATTAAAGAATATTAGTCGAATATTAAAATTACAACCCAAAACCATTATTATTCTTGGTTCGGATTTAACAATCCCTACAGAATTACAAGATTTAATAACGGCTATTCAATTTCAATTACCTTCAGAAGAAGAAATTAATCAAGAATTAAATCGTTTAGTAAACTCTTTAACCATTAAAATTGAGCCACAATTATTCGAAAATTTGACGAGGGCTTGCCAAGGATTGTCATTAGAACGAATACGTCGTGTTCTCTCAAAAATTATTGCAACCTATAAAACAATTGATGAAAATAGTATTGCAGTCATACTTAGCGAAAAAAAACAAATTATCAGGCAAACTGAGATTTTAGAATATTCTTCAGTCACTGAAAATATTACTAATTTAGGTGGTTTAGATAATTTGAAAGAATGGTTAAAGAAACGAAAAACAGCCTTTAGTATTCAAGCTTCGAATTATGGATTACCGACACCTCGAGGTTTATTATTAATTGGAATTCAAGGGACGGGAAAATCTTTGACAGCGAAAGCAATTGCTAATGATTGGCAATTACCTTTACTAAAATTAGATGTCGGTAAGCTCTTTGGTGGGATTGTTGGAGAATCTGAATCTCGACTTCGCCAAATGATTACTGTGGCAGAAACTATTTCTCCTTGTATTCTATGGATTGATGAAATTGATAAAGCTTTCAGTAATACTGGTAGTAAAGGAGACAGTGGGACTAGTAATCGAGTTTTAGCAACTTTTACTAGTTGGCTTTCAGAAAAAACCAAACCTGTCTTTGTTATTTCTACTGCAAATAATATTGATTTGCTTCCCTTAGAAATTATTCGAAAAGGAAGATTTGATGAAATTTTTTTTTTAGATTTACCAAAAAAAGAAGAGCGTGAAGAAATTTTTAAAATACATCTTCAAGAATTTCGCCCAAACGGTTGGAAATCCTTTGATTATTCAATATTAGCGGAATCATCTGATTCATTTTCAGGGGCAGAAATTCGACAAAGTATTATTGAAGGAATGTATCATGCCTTTTATCAAAAACGTGAATTTACTACCGATGATATCTGCATGGCTTTAGAAGAGTTAATTCCGTTAGCTCATTTAGAGAGTGATCAAATGGTAAGATTACAAAATTGGGCTTCATCTGGCCGTATTCGTTCTGCGTCTTCCAAACGTATATATTTAAATTAAGAAATGAGATGAAACAAAAATTTTTTCGATTAATAGCAGATTTAAGATTTTCCATTCTTATCTTGTTAGTAATCAGTTTTTTCAGCGTTATAGGAACAATTATTGAACAAGATCAATCCATTGAAATTTACAAGTTAAATTATCCTCTAGCTAACCCTGTTTTTGGTATTTTAACTTGGGATCGTATTCTTCAGTTTGGATTAGATCATGTTTATAAAACTTGGTGGTTTTTTTCACTAATTTTTTTATTTGGATTAAGTTTAATTTCATGTACATTTTTACAACAGTTTCCATCTTTAAAAATTGCACGCCGCTGTCAATTTTTTAGAAAAACTGGACAATTTTATCGATTAAAAAATTTTACAACTTTAAATAATTTTTCATTTAATAAAATTTTATTTCGTTTAAAAGAAAATCAATATTCTATTTTTCAACAAAAAAATATTGTTTATAGTTATAAAGGGTTAATTGGTCGTATTGCTCCCATTTTAGTTCATTTTAGTATGATTTTGGTATTACTTGGAACAATTATTGGTTCATTATTTGGATTCAAAGCTCAAGAAATGGTTCCAAAAACAGAAAATTTTCATATTCAAAATGTTTTAACAAATGGCCAATTAACAATTATTCCAAAAACTTCAGCTCGTATTAATGATTTTTGGATCACATATACAAAGAATAAAACAGTTTCTCAATTTTACTCCGATATTTCAGTCTTAAATAGTGAAGGAAATGAAACGGGTCGGAAAACTATATCCGTCAATTATCCTTTGATTTCTAATAATATCTATTATTATCAAACTGATTGGAATTTAATTGGATTACGATTTCAAACAATTAATAATGAAATTATTGAATATCCATTATTAAATGTTTTAAATAATCAAAATAAAGTTTGGTTAACTTGGATTTCAACCAATAAATCATTAAATGAAGGGATCGTAGCTCTCATTGATAATCTTGAAGGATATTGTTCCATTTATAATGAAAGAGGAACATTTTTAGGGAATATTGAGTTGAATGAAAGGGTAAATTTTAACCAACCTTTTACTTTATTAGAAATTATAAGTTCCACTGGATTACAAATTAAAACAGATCCAGGTATTCCAGTGATCTATTGCGGATTTTTCTTTTTAATGATAAGCACATTAATAAGTTATATAACATATTCACAAGTATGGATTATTCAGAAAAATCAAAAATTGTTTATTGGTGGAACTACCAATCGTGCCGTTTTTGATTTTGAATTAGAATTTTTTAAAATTTTAAAATAAAAGCCTAATAAAAATGCTACCTTTGTTTTATAATTCTATATAACAAGTTAACTACTTGGGAAGAATTATAATTACAAAATTTTTTTATGACAGCAACTTTAGAAAGACGTCAAAGCGTTTCATTATGGGAACGTTTTTGTGGTTGGATTACTAGTACTGAAAACCGTTTATACATCGGTTGGTTTGGTTGTTTAATGTTCCCTACATTATTAACAGCTACTTCTTGTTACATCATCGCTTTTATCGCAGCTCCTCCAGTGGATATCGATGGAATCCGTGAGCCTGTAGCAGGTTCTTTATTATATGGTAACAACATCATCTCTGGTGCAGTTATCCCTAGTTCAAACGCAATCGGCATGCACTTCTACCCAATCTGGGAAGCAGCTTCAATCGACGAATGGTTATACAACGGTGGTCCTTACCAACTAATTGTATTACACTTCTTATTAGGCGTTGCAGCTTACATGGGTCGTGAATGGGAATTAAGCTACCGTTTAGGTATGCGTCCTTGGATCTTCGTAGCTTTCTCAGGTCCAGTAGCTGCTGCTTCTGCAGTATTCTTAGTATACCCAATTGGACAAGGTTCATTCTCTGATGGTATGCCTTTAGGTATCTCTGGTACTTTCAACTTTATGATCGTATTCCAAGCTGAGCACAACATTTTAATGCACCCATTCCACATGTTAGGTGTTGCTGGTGTATTTGGTGGTTCTTTATTCTCAGCTATGCATGGTTCATTAGTAACTTCTTCTTTAATTCGTGAAACAACTGAAAACGAATCTACTAACTACGGTTACAAATTCGGTCAAGAAGAAGAAACTTACAATATCGTTGCAGCACACGGTTACTTTGGTCGTTTAATCTTCCAATACGCGTCATTCAACAACTCTCGTGCTTTACACTTCTTCTTAGCTTTATGGCCTGTTATGGGTATCTGGTTAACGTCGATGGGTATTAGTACAATGGCGTTTAACTTAAACGGTTTCAACTTCAACCAATCAGTTGTTGATTCTCAAGGTCGTGTTATTAACACATGGGCTGATATCATCAACCGTGCTGATTTAGGTATGGAAGTAATGCATGAACGTAACGCTCATAACTTCCCATTAGATTTAGCTTCAGGTGAAGTATTACCAGTAGCTTTAACAGCTCCAGCTGTTAACGGATAATTTCTAGTCTATCTAATATTTCTAAACCTTTAATTTAATTAAAGGTTTAGAAATCTAATTTTATCAGTCTATGGTAATCTAGAACCAAGAAATTAAGACAATATTTTATATATTTTATTTGAAAGAATAAACTATTCTTCTTCTTTATCCCAAAGAACTTTAGAAATTTTTTTACCTTTTTTAATTCCCATTGAATTCCTTCTTTTTTCAAAAGCAATTCCAATCTTTGTATATTCTTGGTTTGAATGGTACCCAATAATTCCTTGCCAGCTAGACTAAGGCAATAAACATAAACGAAAAACAGAGCATCAATATAACTCGCTCCCACAAAAGTTAAAAAAGCTTTAGTAATCATTTGAAAACCCGTCATACCAGTTGTTTTCAGGAATGAGATAGCTTCGCTAGTCTAAGCCACCGAAATCTAATTCTGCCTATTTTGCATTATCTTGTAAAATTTTTGTTGGTTGAAGAGTCATTTCTGTATTCGAAAAAAATCGATGGATTTTTCAAAAGCAGCTTGTTGAGTAATCCCAAAACCTTAAGCAATCCTAGGGATCAATTGCTCGTAGTTATTAATAAGTTTAGTCTGTTGACTAGTATCAAGAACAATTTTCGATGTGTTAGTAAAATAACTAAAACCATCACATTTTTTACCTACGCGACAAAGAATTGTATAACCTTCAGGGTTGAAAATTTTATAATTATCTAACGAATACCGAGCGATGTTGATCTTATAAATCTCTTTTCCTAAGGGTACTTTAACTTTATTTGTTGGAATAAATTAAGTCATTTGATTCATCCTTGGGTTATTTTTCTACTATATACTATAGAAGGTCAAGTCTTAATTTATTTTCATTCTAGAGCTTTTAATCGGCCTCTGAGAGCATATTTGATATGGTCTGATAAATTTTTTGATTCAAAATACAGAATATTAATCTAACTCTAACGAGTTACTTCGTTACAACTTGGTTACTTCTTCTTCGCTTAGGTAGTTGAAAACTGGGGTGGCAGGATTCGAACCTGCGCGTGGCGGAGTCAAAGTCCGCAGCCTTACCACTTGGCGACACCCCAAAAGATAGACAAAAGGTTTAAAAAATAAGGAAACTATGAAATTAGTTTTTGGTATTGGGCAAGAAGGGATTCGAACCCCTGACACCGTAGTTCGTAGCCACGTGCTCTAGTCCACTGAGCTACAAGCCCAAAACATAGTTACCTAATTATATATTACTAAAGAGTTAGAATTTAGTAAAGTGAAAAAAAATTAATCAATAATTACTCAGAATAAAATTAATAAAAACTAATTTTAAACTTGCAAAACCACTAATTATTTAATTAAATTAGTAGTTTAAAAATCTTTAATTCGAAATAAAAACGTATTTATTTTTCCTTATGGCAAAAAAAATTTTATATCAGGACAATGCCCGTCGTGCTCTTGAGCGTGGTATGGGAATTATGGTAGAAGCTGTATCAGTTACATTAGGACCAAAAGGTCGTAATGTAGTATTAGAAAAACCTTACGGATCACCACAAATTGTAAATGATGGAGTAACAATTGCTAAAGAAATTAAACTACCAGACCATATTGAAAATACTGGGGTTTCATTAATTCGCCAAGCTGCTTCAAAAACAAATGATGTTGCAGGTGATGGTACAACAACTGCTACAGTTTTAGCATATGCAATGGTAAAAGAAGGGTTAAAAAATGTTGCTGCCGGTGCCAACCCTATTTCAATTAAATTAGGAATGGAAAAAGCTTCGCAATATTTAGTAACTCAAATAAATGAATTTGCCCAACCTGTTGAAGATCTACAATCAATCGAACAAGTCGCTACTATATCATCGGGGAATGATGAAGTAATTGGTTCATTAATTGCAGATGCTTTGTCAAAGGTGGGAAAAGAAGGTGTTATCTCTTTAGAAGAAGGAAAAGGAATTCTAACAGAATTAGAGATTACAGAAGGTATGAAATTAGAAAAAGGCTTCATTTCTCCGTATTTTATTACCAATACAGAAAAAATGGAAGTATCTTATGAAAATCCTTATATTCTTTTAACAGATAAGCGTATTACTCTAGTCCAGCAAGATTTATTGCCGATTCTAGAACAAATAACAAAAACAAAACGTCCTCTTTTAATTATTGCTGAAGATGTTGAAAAAGAAGCATTAGCAACATTAATTTTAAATAAATTACGAGGAATTATAAATGTTGTCGCAATCCGAGCACCTGGTTTTGGCGAATTACGAAAACAAATGTTAGAAGATATTGCAATTTTAACTGGTGGTACCGTTATTACTCAAGATGCTGGGTTAAGCCTAGATAACATTCAATTAAATTTACTAGGTCAAGCACGCCGTATTATTGTTGATAAAGAAACAACCACAATTGTTTCAGATGGGCAAACCCTAAATGAAATTAATATTCGCTGTGAACAACTTCGAAAACAAGTAAATCTAGTAGATACTGGATATGAAAAAGAAAAATTGCAAGATCGAATTGCAAAATTATCTGGAGGTATAGCTGTTATTCGAGTTGGGGCAGTTACTGAAACTGAAATGAAAGATAAAAAATTACGTTTAGAAGATGCAATTAATGCAACTCGCGCTGCTGTTGAAGAAGGTATTGTCCCAGGCGGAGGGGCGACATTTGCACATTTATCAGAAAATCTTGGAACATGGGCAAAAAATAATTTAAAAGAAGATGAATTAATTGGCGCCATGATTATTTCACGAGCAGTTTTAGCACCCTTACGAAGAATAGCAGAAAACGCTGGGATAAATGGACCGGTTATTATTGAAAAAGTTCAACAACAAGAGTTTGAAATAGGATATAATGCGGCTAAAGATACATTTGGAAATATGTACGAAGAAGGTGTAGTAGATCCAGCAAAAGTAACTCGTTCTGGACTCCAAAATGCAACATCCATTGCTAGTATGATTTTAACAACTGAATGTATTATTGTTGATGATAGTAGAGTTTTAAACGAATCATAAGATTCGTTTAAAACTTTCTGACTCTAACTCGTAACGGAGTAACTCGTTAGAGTTAGAGGTAAACTAATTAATTTTGAAATTATAAATCATTTAAATTCGACATTGGGTCTGAATTTGATTCACTATTCATTTTTGCTTCTACCATATTTTTCATTTCAGTTTTTAATTCTTCAACTTGTAATTTTAAATTTTCAAAATTATCAACTTGAATTTCTTGGCGAATAGTTTCAATTAATTTTGTAACCTTTTGTTTCGTCTCCTCTGAGCCCGTATCTTCTAAAAGAGAAAGTTCTTTTTCAGCTTCGAAACATAATGCTTCAGCTTGATTTTTTAGATCAATGGTTTGACGTTTTTCTTTATCAGCTGAAGCAAATTTTTCTGCTTCTTCTAACATTCCCTCAACTTCTGCTTCGTTTAAATTTGATGCCCCTTGAATTGTTACCGATTGTTCAACACCTGTTTCTTTTTCTCTTGCTTTTACTGATAGAATACCATCAACATCAATATCAAATGTAACTTCAATTTGAGGAACGCCACGATCAGCAGGTGGAATTCCATCTAATCTAAAGTTTCCTAGACTTTTATTTCCCGAAACTAATTCTCGTTCACCTTGTAAAATATGAATTTCTACATTTGTTTGATTTTCAACCGCTGTTGAAAAGGTTTCAGATTTTTTAACAGGGATTGTTGTATTTCGAGCAATAATTTTTGTCATTACACCACCAAGTGTTTCAACACCTAAAGATAATGGAGTTACATCTAATAGTAAAATATCTTTAATTTCACCCGCTAAAATACCTGCTTGAATTGCAGCTCCAATTGCAACAACTTCATCTGGGTTGACAGACTGATTAGGCTTTTTACCAGTTAATGATTCAACTAATTTTTGAACTGCTGGGATTCGTGTTGAACCACCAACTAAAACAATTTCATTAATATCCGATTTATCAAGCCTAGCATCATTTAATGATTTCTCAACAGGAATTCGGCAACGGTTAATTAATTCTTGACATAGCTTCTCAAAAATATCTCGAGTTAATTCTTTTTCAATATGTTTTGGACCTGTCTTATCTGCCGTAATAAAAGGTAAATGAATAGTCGTTTTTTCAACAGTTGATAATTCAATTTTTGCTTTTTCAGCAGCTTCTGTTAGACGTTGTAAAGCTTGAATATCACTACTTAAATCAATTCCTTCTTTTTCTTTGAAATCATTCATTAACCACTTAACAAGAAGATTATCAAAGTCATCACCACCTAATGTTGTATCTCCAGCTGTTGATAAAACCTCAAAAATACCATCACCAACTTCTAAAATTGAAACATCAAATGTTCCCCCACCTAAATCAAAAACTAATATAGTTTCATTTTGTTTTTTATCTAAACCATAAGCTAATGAAGCAGCTGTTGGTTCATTAATAATACGTAACACTTCAATACCGGCAATTTTTCCAGCATCCATTGTTGCTTGTCTTTGTGAATCATTAAAATAAGCTGGTACAGTAATAACTGCTTGTGTTACTTCTTGTCCTAAATAATCTGTTGCATCGTTAATTAATTTTCTTAAAATTTGTGCAGAAAGTTCTTCTGGACTAAAATCTTTATTTAATGCTGGACATTTAATTTTAATATTATCATTTTCATCTTTACTTACCTTATAAGGTAATTTTTTTGATTCTTCCGCAATTTCTCCTTCTTTTGATCCAATAAATCGTTTGACAGAAAAAAAAGTATTGGCTGGATTAATTACCGCTTGGCGTTTAGCAATTTGACCTACTAGTAACTCTTGTTTTTTGGTATATGCAACAATAGAAGGAGTTGTTCGTAATCCTTCAGCATTTATAATTACACTAGGTTGACCACCTTCAATTGCAGCAACTACAGAATTTGTCGTACCTAAATCGATTCCTACAACTTTTGTCATTTTTATAGTTTTATAATTTATATTTTTAATAAAATTATAGACTACTAATTAAAAGAAGATTGGACATACTAATCCGTATTAAATTTTAAAATTAATAACATTGTTTATATACCTTCTGTAGACAAATTTCAATAAATTTTTTATACTACCGAAAGTGGTTCCGCTATGATTTAATTGAAATGAATTGATAAACATTTTACGCGAGTCTATGGTAACAGAAGTCTTTTTTAGACTTCTTCTCTAAGAGGTAATAGCTGTCTAATAACTTTCTAAAAATTACTTATTTTTTCGCTAGTCTACCTCTACCTCTAACGAGTTACTCCGTTACGAGTTACTGCGCTAGCAAGTTGGCAAATTAATTTGAATTTAAGAAATAGATTCAATTTTGAAGACGTTATTTTTCTTCGATTAGAGACACTAAGTTTAAAAAATCTAGATTTGAAAGGATTGAAAACAAATATTGATGATTTTAAAAGAATGATAGATAAAATATTGAACAAATTTGGAGAAATATCGTGGCTATAGGTTTATTAGGGAATAAAATTGGGATGACTCAAATTTTTGATGAATCTGGAAATATTATTCCAGTTACAATTTTAAAAGTTGGACCTTGTGTTGTAACACAAGTTAAGACTAAGGCAAAAGATGGATATGATTCAATTCAAATTGGTTACGGGAATGTTTCAAATAAATCCTTAACTCAACCTGAATTAGGTCATTTACAAAAATCTAACATTCAACCCTTAAAATATCTAAAAGAATTTAAAAAAAGCGAAGGTACTGAATTTCAGATTGGGCAAGTTTTAGATGTTGATTCATTTTTAACCGGCCAATTTGTAAATATACAAGGGAAAAGTGTTGGTAAGGGGTTTTCTGGTCTTCAGAAGCGGTATAATTTCACACGAGGTCCAATGACTCATGGTTCAAAAAATCATCGTGCTCCTGGATCAATTGGTATGGGTACTACTCCAGGTCGTGTCTTACCAGGTAAAAAAATGGCAGGTCAATTAGGAAATAAAATTATAACAGTTAAAAAACTTAAAGTTATTCAAATAAATTCAAAAGAAAATATTTTGGTAATAAAAGGTTCAGTTCCAGGAAAACCTGGTAATCTATTAAGTATTGTTCCTTCAGACTAAGACAATTGGTAAATCCATTAAATTACAAAATAAATTCATTAAAAGAAAGTATGACCGTTCAAAAATTTATAAAATATACTCCATTGGATATAAATGGACAAAAATTAGATTCTACAGATGAATTCCAATTAAATGTTTTAGAAGAATCAGGAAATTATTTGGTACATAAAGATCTGTTAAGACATTTTAGCTCACAAAGACAAGGTACAGCCTCAACAAAAACTAGAAGTGAAGTTCGAGGCGGTGGTCGCAAGCCATGGCAACAAAAAGGTACTGGCCGTGCTCGAGCTGGTTCAAACCGTTCACCATTATGGAAAGGTGGTGGTGTTATTTTTGGCCCAACACCCAAAAAAACATTTTTAAAATTAAATAAAAAAGAACGTCGATTATCTTTACAAACACTACTTTACAATAAGAAAAATAATATTTTAATTATTGAAAATTTAGAAAGTGAAAGTTTTACACCAAAAACAAAAGCTTTTTTAAAAGTTTGTCAAGATTGTGGTGTTAGTTTAGATCAAAAATTATTGGTTATAGTATCAAAAAAAACGCCAGCTTTAAAACTAGCAACACAAAATCTTAAAAATGTTGAATTAATTTCTGCTTCAAATTTAAATACATTTAGTTTATTAAAAGCAAACCAAATTCTATTAACACCACTGGCAATAAATTATATAAAGGAGATTTATTGTGATTAATTCATTTGAGTTTTCTCGGAGTAAAGCACAAATTATTAAATATCCTATTATTACGGATAAAGCTACAAGGATTTTAGAAAACAATCAGTACAGTTTTGTTGTCGATCGATATTCAGATAAACCTACAATTAAATCTTCAATTGAAGATTTATTTGATGTAAAAGTTATCAAAATTAATACATGTCGTCTTCCACGGAAAAAAAAACGTGTTGGTAAGTATATTGGATGGAAACCACAATATAAAAAAGCAATTGTAACTTTAGCAGAAGGCGATGTAATAAATTTATTTACAGACAGCTAAGTGAAGAAGAAATAACCAAGTTGGAAGGGAGTAACTCGTTAGAGTTAGAGTTAGACTAATAAATAAAAAATAATTTAATTTATGAGTATTCGTTTTTATAAATCATATACACCAGGGACACGGAACCGTGCCTTATCAGGATTTAGTGAAATTACAAAAACTAAACCAGAAAAAAATTTAATTCAAAAAAACCATCGGAATAAAGGTCGAAATAATAGAGGTATTATTACGATTCGTCACCGGGGTGGGGGCCATAAAAAACAATACCGAGAAATAGATTTTAAAAGAAATAAATCTGGAATTGAAGGTATTGTAGCAGCAATTGAATACGACCCTAATAGAAATGCTAGAATTGCATTAATCAATTATATTGATGGTGAAAAACGTTATATTTTGCATCCAAAAAATTTAAATGTCGGGGATCGTATTCTTTCCGGATCTGCATCACCACTAAGTATTGGAAATACTTTACCCTTAGAAGAAATTCCTTTAGGAACTTCAATTCATAATATTGAATTAATTTCAAACCGGGGTGGGCAAATTGTTCGGGCAGCTGGAACCTCAGCAAAAATTTTAGCAAAAGAAGGAAATTACATTACTTTAAGACTTCCATCAAAAGAAATTCGCTTGATTCGTAAAGAATGCTTTGCAACAATTGGTGAAATTAGTAATAATGATTCATTTTTAGTTCAAAGTGGAAAAGCTGGTAGAACTCGTTGGTTAGGAAAACGTCCAACTGTTCGAGGCTCAGTTATGAACCCATGTGATCATCCACATGGTGGTGGAGAAGGTAGAGCACCTATTGGCCGAACACGTCCCTTAACTCCATGGGGAAAACCAGCATTAGGTATGAAAACAAGAAAAAGAAAAAAATTAAGTGATACATATATTCTTCGTCGACGGTCTTAACTATTAGTTTACCAGTTTAAAAATTAGAAAAAATATTTTCAAGATGCCAAGATCATTAAAAAAAAGTCCCTTTGTTGCTTATCATTTGTTAAAAAAAATTAATAAATTAAATAAAACTAGTAATAAAAAAGATACAATTACAACTTGGTCTCGATCATCAACGATCTTACCAAGTATGGTTGGGTTTACAATTGCAGTCTATAACGGAAAACAACATGTACCAATCTTTATTTCAGACCAACTAGTTGGTCATAAATTAGGAGAATTTGTCTCAACAAGAAATTTTAAAACTCATATTAAAGCTGATAGAAAAACAAAACGTTAAATAAATCATACTATGAATCGAATATTGTATGAGAATAGATGTCAATGTAGTGAAAAAACATTCCTAAAAAAAAAGCTTAAATTAAAAAAAGCAAACCCTCGGCGGGAACAGACTTCACTTAAATATCCTGATCCTGATTCAAGCCAGATTTTATCAAAAACCTTTCATATGAAGTATCAAAAAAATCTATCTCTAACTGCAAAATTTATTTTAAATAGTTTTCAAAATAAATATATTTATTTTGCAATTGATGATCTTTTGTATTCATTAAAGTCAAATCCAATTGAACGAGATAATCTTTTAGCAGTTTTATATTCACCTATTCTTTCATTACAAAATAACTTTTCAGTTAACTTTTTTGATATTTGGATCAGAGAAGTTTATATAGATGAACTATCAAAACCGAATAAATTTTTAAAAAATGACTCTCAAGCTTTAAAACAATTTAATTATATTACCATTAAGTTCTTTTATAAAACTAGAGTACCAGTAAAAAAAAAGCCATCATTATGGTAATCAAAAAAAATAACCAAGTCGTACCAAAGTAACTCCTAAGACAGTCAGACTAATGAGTCAAATAAATCTAATTTATTTGCAGGTACAACCGAACTAGTTTTCTTTAGCTAGACCACAGTTTTATGGTGCTAAAAAGAATAGGGATTAGGGATTAGGGATTTTTTAAAAAGTAAGCTTTTATATCAAATACTACATATTTAGAAACAATTACTTATGTCAAACACGCAATCAATTAAAGCAGTAGCTAAATATATTCGAATGTCGCCTCATAAAGTAAGACGAGTCTTAGATCAAATTAGAGGGCGTTCATATCAAGAAGCCTTAATGATTTTAGAATTTTTACCTTATGATGCTGGTGGACCGGTTTGGCAAGTTGTTCATTCAGCAGCGGCAAATGCTAAACATAATTATGGATTAGATAAAAAAAAATTAGTCATTGATACAATTTTTGCCGATGAAGGACCAAAATTAAAACGAATTCGTCCACGGGCACAAGGAAGAGCAGCTAAAATTTTAAAACCAACATGTCATATTACAGTAATTGTGAAAGCAATTAATTAAACAACTAACTAATAACTTTGATTTTAAATTAAAAGGATTACGGATATGGGTCAAAAAACACATCCTTTAGGATTTAGATTAGGTATTACACAAGAGCATAGATCTACTTGGTACGCTAATTTTAATCAATATGCCAACCTTCTAGAGGAAGATGATAAAATTAGAACTTATATAAAAACTATTGCAAAATCGAATAGTATTGCGAATGTTCAAATAAATCGGAATGGATTAAAGGATCAAATTCACTTAAATATTGAAACAGGAAAGCCAGGAATTCTAGTTGGTGACCGTGGGACTGGTCTTGAAAGATTACTAAAGAATCTTAAAAAAGTGGTACCAAAGAACCGTCAACTTACAATTAATGTTTTTGAAGTAGAAAAAGTTGATTTAGATGCTTCTCTTCTTGCCGATTTAGTTGCTGAGCAATTAGAAAAACGTATTGCTTTTAGAAGAGCAATTCGAGACGCTTTACAACGAGCTCAAAAACAAAATGTCAATGGTATTAAAATTCAAGTTTCAGGCCGTTTAAATGGGGCTGAAATTGCCCGAAGTGAATGGATTCGCGAAGGAAGAGTTCCACTTCAAACTTTACGTGCGGATATTGATTATGCTACACAAGAAGCCAATACTATTTATGGTGTTTTAGGAATTAAAGTTTGGTTATTTAAAAGTGAAATTTTGTCGAAGTAAAAAAAATACTAGGCAAGAATTAAAACCATTTATATTTTTATTAAATTAATTTATTATGTTAAGTCCAAAAAGAACAAAATATAGAAAGTATCATAGAGGACGTATGCGAGGAAAAAAAACTCGTGGAAATGAAATTTGCTTTGGAAATTTTGGTTTGCAAGCCCTAGAACCAACCTGGATTACTTCACGTCAAATTGAAGCAGCTCGTCGAACAATTACAAGATATACAAAACGGGGAGCCTCATTATGGATTCGAATTTTCCCTGATAAAACTGTAACTGCAAGAGCTGCCGAATCAAGAATGGGGTCAGGAAAAGGTGCTGTGGATTATTGGGTCGCTGTTGTTAAACCAGGAACAATTTTATTTGAAATTGGATCAGTTCCGGAAGAGGTTGCACGGGCAGCTTTAAATTTAGCAGCTTATAAATTACCAATCAAGACAAAATTTATTATTAAAGATAATATTAATTAAAAAAATATGGGTCTACCTACGTTTACTGATATTATTTCACTTTCAAATCCAGAAATTTCTGAAGCAATTATTGAAACTGAAAATAAATTATTTAATCTTCGTTTTAAAAAAGCTACTCGTCAAAGTTTTAAATCACATGAAATAAAAAATGCAAAACGTCGTTTGGCTCAATTAAAAACGCTTTTAACATTAAGATTGCAAAATCTTGAGCAAAAAGGCGATAATTTAATTATCAATTAAAATTAGATGGAAAAAATAATATTATTTAATATAAATACTATTCAATATAAAAGTAAGGAGTTTTAGATGCCCGTAAAGCAACAAATTGGTATTGTAATTAGTAATAAAATGCAAAAAACCATTGTCGTAAAGGTTGAAAATCGATATTCACATCCGATTTATTCTAAAACATTAATTAAAACTAAAAAATATTTAGCTCACGATGCGTTAGAAGAATGTAATATTGGTGATCAAGTACTTGTTGAAGAATGCCGTCCATTAAGTAAGAAAAAACGTTGGAAATTAGTCCAAATTATTTCGACATCATCGTTACTAAGTTAAATGATATTTTTATGATTTATCCTCAAACAATCTTAACAGTAGCCGATAATACGGGTGCTAAAAAAGTTATGTGTATCCGAGTCTTAGGTGGCAACAAAAAATATGCGAAAATTGGTGATACAATAATTGCAGTAGTAAAAGAAGCTTTACCGAATATGCCGGTAAAACGGTCAGATGTAATACGAGCAGTGATAGTTCGAACGAAAAAAAGTATTCGTCGACAAGATGGCATGTATATTCGATTTGATGATAATGCAGCTGTGATTGTAAACTTGGATAATAATCCTCGTGGTACAAGAGTTTTTGGTCCTGTTGCTCGAGAAATTCGTGATAAAAATTATTCCAAAATTGTTTCATTAGCACCGGAGGTATTATAAATGCTAAAAAAACGCAAATTACATGTCAAAATTGGTGATAGAGTAAGAATTATTTCAGGGTTTAATAAAAATGAAACTGGTGAAGTGATTAAAATTAATAAAAAAACTGGGAAATTACTAATCAAAGGAATTAATTTTAAGTTTAAACATATTAAACCAAACAATGAAAATGAAATTGGTGAAATTAAACAACTTGAAGCCCCTATTCATCATTCAAATGTAAGATTAAATTTAAAAGAAGTATCTTAATATGCTAAATCAACATTCATTAGAAGAGATTGCTGACATTTATAATTTACTTGGCGATATAAAAAAAGAGTACGAAGAAGGAATTAAACCTATCTTAATAAAGAATAGTCCAAAATTATTTCGAAATCCACATACTGTTCCAAAATTAAAAAAAATTCAAATTAATCGTGGTCTTGGATTAGCTGCTCAAAATACTAATATTTTAAAAAAAAATATTGAAGAGTTTGAAAAAATTACTGGACAAAAACCACTGATTACAAAATCTAAAAAAGCTATTGCAGGATTTAAAATTCGAGAAGATATGGAATTGGGTTTGAGTGTTACCTTACGTGGCGAAAAAATGTACACATTTTTAACAAAATTGTTATTTTTTACATTTGCACAAATCCGAGATTTCAGAGGTTTATCATTACGAAGTTTTGATAAAGCAGGAAATTACACATTAGGGTTAAAAGAACAATTAATTTTTCCCGAAATTGATTATGATGATGTTGAACAAGTTCAAGGATTTACAATTAACATAATTTTAGAGCATGGTTCACCAAAATATCGTTCAGAATCCATTGATAAAATTTTAAATGGAATGATTTTATTTAAATTTTTAAGATTTCCCTTAAATGACTGTGGATATTATGATAAATATGAATCATTTTCTGAGATTAACCGCAATTGGGATAAAAAAAGACATTTAAAAAGAAAACGATGGTCACAAGAATAAAAATTAAAATAGATTTTTTATAAGGAGTTAATTGTGGTAACCGATACTATTTCAGATATGTTAACAAGAATCAGAAATGCTCATATGGTAAAACATCAAATTGTTCAAATTCCTGCTACTAAAATGTCTCTTGCAATTGCAGAAATATTAAAAGAAGAAGGTTTCATTGAAGATTTCGAAAGTTATACTGAAGAGGAAAGAAAATATTTATTAATATCTTTAAAATATACTGGAAAATCTCGAAAATCAGTCATTTCTAAAATTGAGCGAATTAGTAAACCAGGCTTAAGAGTCTATTCCAATTCAAAAAAATTACCAAGAGTTTTAGATAATTTAGGGATCGCAATTCTTTCAACTTCGAAAGGAGTAATGACAAACTTAAAAGCAAAAGAACTTGGAATTGGTGGCGAAGTTTTATGTTATATTTGGTAAGCAAAAAAGAAATAACCAAGTCGTAACGAAGTAACTCGTTAGAGTTAGAGTTAGACTAACTAGAAGAAATAAAGATATTAGGGAGTTTTTAAAATGTCACGTATAGGCAAATTACCAATTACTATACCCGAAAATGTAGATGTTACTTACAATGATGTAGAAATTACAGTTAAAGGAAAATTTGGAAAATTAACAATAAATCTTCCAGATGAAATTGATTTAAGTCAAACAAATCAAAAATTAACTGTAGGATTAAAGAAGGAAACTAAAAAAGTTCGTGCACTTCATGGTTTATACCGAACATTAATCAATAATATGATGATAGGAGTTTCAACTCAATTTGATTTAACTCTTGAATTGAAAGGTGTTGGGTATCGAGCAGTCGTTCAAGGAAATGAAATAGTTTTAAGCTTAGGGTATAGTCACCCAGTTAAAATCCAGATTCCAAAAGAAATTTCAGTTGAAGTTGTTAAAAATACAACAGTCAATTTAAAATCATGTGATAAAGAATTATTAGGTTTATTTGCTGCAAATATTAGAGCTTGGCGCCAACCAGAACCTTATAACGGGAAAGGTATTTTATACAAAGGTGAACAAATTGTTCAAAAAGATGGGAAATCCGCAAAATAATATCTTCTAATCTCTTCCTTTAAAAATTATTTGAATCATGGATAATATTTTTACAGTTTAAAAAAATTAAAAATAGAAATATGAAATTTTCACAAAGAACTTTGCTAAAGTTGAAAAATAAAAATAAAAAATTAAACCCCAGAAAGTACAAACAATTAAAGCGCCAATCAGTAAGGGGTCGAATCAAAGGTACACTCGAACGTCCAAGGTTATCAGTCTATCGTTCAAATGAAAACATTTATGTCCAAATTATTGATGATACGAATTCACACACTTTAATTTCTTGTTCAACTTTAGACCCTACCATTAAACTTGCTCTTTCAACTGGACGAACATGTGATGCGTCAAGATTGATGGGAGAAAAATTAGCTGAATTAAGTTTAAAAAACAATATTACAAAGATTGTTTTTGATCGCGGACCTTATCTCTATCATGGTCGGATTAAAGCATTGGCAGATGGTGCAAGAGCTGGTGGTCTACAATTTTAAATTCAGATTTGGAAATAAATATACAAGTTAAATATCTTCTATGACTAGCGATTTAAAAAAAATAAACAAATTAAAACCCAATTCTCGACGAAAACAAAATATACAAGAACCCAAATTAGTTGAACGATTAATAAAAATTAGTCGAGTTTCAAAAGTAACAAAAGGTGGTAAAAAACTAAGTTTTCGAGCAATTGTAGTAGTCGGAGATGAGAATGGACAAGTTGGTGTGGGAGTTGCCAAAGCCGACGATGTAGTAAATGCATTTAAAAAAGCAAAAACTGATGGTCGAAAAAATATTATAAAACTTCCCATCACTAAATCATTTAGTATTCCTCATAGCGTTATTGGAGATTTTGGAGCTTGCAAAGTATTTATGAAACCTTCAATCGAAGGTTCAGGTGTGATTGCAGGTGGAGCAGTTCGTATTGTATTAGAAGTTGCAGGCGTTAAGAATGTAATTGCAAAACAATTAGGATCAAATAATCTATTAAATAATGCTCGAGCTTCCATTTGTGCCTTAGAAAACCTAACTACAAAGTCACAAGTAGCAAAAAAGCGAAATTTAGATTTGAAATAACTAAATAATTATCAATTAAAATCAACACTGTGAAACTCAATAAAGAAATTCGAGATATTGTTTTAAACCGAGTATTAATAACTCTTGGAATTTTATTATTCATTCGAGTAGGAACATTCCTTCCAGTTCCAGGTATTAATCATAATGATTTAGCATTTTATATACAAAATAGCCCAGTAACAAAAAGTTTAGTTAGTACGTTTGCAGGAAATGACACTTTTGTTATTGGTCTATTTACTTTAAATATATTTCCTTATATTAATGCTTCTATTTTAATTCAATTAATTCTAGGATTATCACCAAAGCTGGCAAAATTACAAAAAGAAGGTGATCTTGAAGGGAAACGACAAATTAACAGATTAACACGTCTTATAACTTTAATTTTTGCAATTATTCAAAGTGTTAGTCTATCATTGTATTTAAAACAAATTCTATTTGAGTGGAATTACTCATTAGCCTTTGAGATTAGTCTTTGGTTAACAACTGGTGCAATGATTATTCTATGGCTAAGTGAATTAATTACGGACTATGGACTAGGAAATGGAGCGTCATTACTTATTTATACAAATATTATTTCAAATTTACCAAATCTTATTAAGTCGATATTTATAGAAAATAATGATAATCTTTCAATTTTATCTGGAATTGGAATTATTTTAGTAATATTTTTTTCGCTCTATGGAATTGTCTTTTTACAAGAAGGGATGTGTATTATCCCTTTAATTTCATCAAAACAGTTAAATCAAGAATCACGTCAACGCTCAGGAACAACTTATAATTATCTTCCTTTGCGGTTTAATCAAGCTGGAGTGATGCCCATTATTTTAACTACGACACTATTAATAGTTCCAAGTTATATAAGTAATTTAGGCCTATTACCTAAGTTTGATTTACCAATAATTTTTGAATCTTTCAAATTTTTCTATTGGATTGGATATTTTGGATTAATCTTAGTATTTAGTTCGTTTTATTCCTCAGTTGTTTTAAATCCAAAAGATATATCAGATCAATTACAAAAAATGTCTGTCGCAATACCTGGGAAACGACCTGGGATACAAACAACATTTTATTTAAAACGATTAATGAAAAGAATAACATTAATTGGAGCAACTATGCTTGCTACATTAGTAACTGTACCAAATTTTATAGAATCAAGCTTAAATATTAGTAGTTTAAATGGATTTAGTACAACTTCTTTATTAATCTTAGCCGGTGTAGTCTTAGATTTAGTTCGTGAGGTAACAAATATTTACTATTCAAATATTTATAACGACAAGTATCAATAAAAACTATTATTTAAATTTAATATGAAAGTTCGTCCATCAGTCAAAAAAATGTGTGATAAATGTCGAGTAATTAAGCGACATGGTAAAATTATGGTAATTTGTTCCAATCCTAAACATAAACAACGTCAAGGATAATATTTTAAAGGAGTCAAAAAATGGTCAGATTAGTTGGTGTTGATTTACCAAGAAATAAAAGAATTGTCTATTCTCTTACTTACATTCATGGAGTTGGTCTTACATCTGCAAGAAAAATTGTTGAGCTTGCAAATATTAGTCCAGAAACAAGAACCAATGAATTAACTACAGAAGAAACAATTGCTTTACGTCAAACTTTAGAAGAGAGTGATTTAAAACTTGAAGGTGATTTACGAAGATTTAATGGATTAAATATTAAGCGATTAAATGAAATAAATTGTCATCGAGGAAAACGGCATAGAAATAACCTACCGGTTCGAGGTCAACGAACTCGAACAAATGCCCGCTCAAGACGAGGCTCGAAAAAAACTGTTACTGGTAAAAAGTAATAGTTTTCAACTAGTACCGAAGCAACTGGTATCTTAAATTTATTTGAAATTTTTTATATGGCACAAACAACGAAAAAAGCAATTACTAAAAAAGATAAAAATAGTTTTACCAATGGAATCGTTCATATTCAATCAACATTTAACAATACGATTGTAACGATTACTAATCTAACAGGTGATACTATTTCTTGGGCTTCAGCTGGAAGTTCAGGATTTAAAGGAGCTAGAAAAAGTACCCCATTTGCAGCTCAAACAGCGGCAGAAAAAGCTGCCTTAGAAGCCTTAAGCAGTGGTATGAAAAATGTTGAAATATTAGTACGAGGTCAAGGATCAGGGCGTGAAACAGCTATTCGAGCAATTGAAGGTGCGGGGTTTGGTATTTCTTCAATTCAAGATATAACATCAGTTCCACATAATGGTTGTCGACCACCAAAACGACGTCGAGTTTAGTCTAACTCTAACGAGTTACTCCGTTACGAGTTAGAGTTAGACTTGCTTTGCTTAGAAAAGATAGTTCTACTAAATTAAACTATGAATAACATTTCTATTAAGTGTCTTAAATCAGAACAGATCCAATCAGGTGCTTGTCATGGTCAATTTGTAATTAATTCTTTACGTATAGGACAAGGAATAACAATTGGAAATCAGTTAAGACGAGTTCTTTTAGGTGATTTGGGTGGTATAGCTATTTCGGCCGTTCGGATTGCAGGAATAACTCATGAGTTTTCAACAATTCCTGGAGTTCGAGAAGATATTTTAGAAATTTTGTTAAATCTAAAAGGTATTGTTTTTAAAAGTAAAACAAAAGATATTCAATTTGGTCGATTAAAAATTCAAGGGCCAAGTGTTATCACAGCGGATTTAATTCAACTTCCATCAAATTTAGAAATTGTAAATCCAAATCATTATATTTCAACACTATCAACATCCAATATTCTTGAAATTGAATTTAAATTTGAATATGGAAGGGGATATAAATTAGCTACTCAATCTTTTTCAGATGAAGATGAAAATTATCTCCAATTGGATGCAATTTTTATGCCTGTTCAAAAGGTAGATTTTAAAATAGAAAATATTTATGATAATGCTAATAATATTAGTGAAAGGTTATTCTTAGATATTTGGACAAATGGTAGTATATTACCAAGTGATGCTCTTGAATCAGCAGCTCAAATTATTATTGACTTATTTGGATTATTGCTGAACAATAAAAATACGAATGAAATTAATCAATTAGATTCAAAAATTCAATCAATTAGTATTGAACCATATACTAACATTGCAATTGAAGAATTGCAATTATCTGTTCGAGCCTATAATTGTTTGAAAAAAGCTCAAATAAATACCGTCGGTGATTTATTAAAATATTCTCCAGAAAAACTCCAAGAACTTAAAAATTTTGGGCGTAAATCTGCGGATGAAGTTTTCTCTACACTAAAAAAGAAATTAGGTATAATCCAGGAAGACCTGGTCGATCGTTAAAAATAAAAAAATTATTTTGAAATAAGAAATGATTTTATTTGTACTTTTTAATTGACTCTTACTCTTCATTATTTATTTTCAAAACCGATTATGAATTCATTAAATAAAACATTTTTACCCACCAAAAATTACAAAAATAGAAATTGGTTTCTTATTGATTGTAAAGGACAAAAGTTAGGCCGTCTTGCCACGATAATTACAGCAGTATTAAAAGGAAAAATAAAACCTCATTATTTTCCTTCCATTGATATCGGAGATTATATAATTTTAGTAAATGCAGATTCAATTATTGTAAACGAAGACAGTAAACACTATATTGTTAATAATCCAGGAAGACCTGGTCGATCGTTAAAAATAAAAAAAGTGTCTCAATCTCTTCCAAAATTTACTATTGAAAGAGCAGTGAAAGGAATGTTATCAGAAACTGAGACAAAAAGATTAATGAGAAGATTAAATATTTATAATGATCAAAATCATCCTCATCAGGCTCAAAGTCCAATAGAAATTAATATTTCTGAATTCTATTCGAATCCACAATTAGCTGTTACCTTTTCTGATTTAAATTCCTAATTTCTTAATTTTAATAAAAAACTCCTAAGAAATTAAGGAGTTTTTTATCAAAATTAAATCAAAAATTTAAAAAATACTACAAATATAATTATAAATATTTATGAGTTCTAAAATGGAATTAATTTTTCAAAAAAAGAATATTGGACTTGGGAAACGGAAACAAGCAGTTGCAAGAGTTTTCCTTATCCCTGGAGAAGGGAATCTTATTATTAATAAAACTAATGGAGATAAGTATCTACAATACAATGATACTTATTTAAATACTGTATGGTCACCATTAGAGAATTTAAACTTAGACAAGCAATTTGATGTTGTAGCTTTAGTTAATGGCGGTGGGCTTACTGGGCAGGCTCAAGCTATTCAATTAGGAATTGCTCGGTTATTATCTCAAATGGACCAAGAGAATCGGAAGATTTTAAAACCATTTGGTTTTTTAACCCGTGATTCACGAATTAAAGAAAGAAAAAAATATGGTTTACGAAAAGCCAGAAAAGCACCGCAATACTCAAAACGTTAAGATATTATATTTGTTGATAAACTAACATATGCCAAAATCTGATATACATCCTAGATGGTTTAAAAATACACCCGTTTTATGCGATGGAAAACCACTTTGTTTAATTGGTTCAACCAAACCTGAATTACAAATTGATATTTGGTTAGCAAACCATCCTTTTTATACAAATTCACAAGTTATGATTGACAGTGAGGGAAGAGTTGAGAAATTTATGAAAAAATATGGATTAGATACAAGTACTCAATAATTTAAAATTTATTTAGATATAACTGTAATATTTTATGCCAACAATTCAACAATTAGTTCGTTCACGCCGTATACAAATTAAAAAAAAAACCAAATGCCCTGCACTCGTGAATTGCCCACAACGGCGGGGCGTATGTACTCGTGTTTATACTACAACACCAAAAAAACCAAACTCTGCTATTCGAAAAGTAGCACGTGTAAGATTAACATCAGGCTTTGAAGTTACGGCTTATATCCCAGGGATTGGACATAATTTACAAGAGCATTCTGTTGTTCTAATTCGCGGTGGTCGAGTGAAAGATTTACCTGGTGTTAGATATCATATTGTTCGAGGTGCACTGGATACTGGTGGGGTAAAAGATCGAACACAAGGGCGTTCAAAATACGGTGTTAAAAAACCAAAAGCCGACAAATAAAACGATCTACTTTAGTAAAGAAGAAATTACCAAGAAATTACCAATTATATTATGTCTCGTAGAAACATTTCAAAAAAACGTTTTCCAGAAACTGATGAAATTTATAAAAGTTATTTAGTTAGTTTATTAATCACAAGAATCTTAAAATCTGGGAAAAAAACGATTGCTAAAAGTATTGTCTACCAAGCATTTGAGATTATTAAGCAAAAAACAAAGGAAGATCCATTAACAGTATTTGAAAAAGCAATTCGAAATGCAAGCCCAATCGTTGAAGTTAAAGCTCGAAGAGTAGGTGGATCAACATACCAAGTACCTATTGAAGTCAGCGGATTTCGAGCAACAAATTTAGCACTCCGTTGGATTATTCGATATGCCAATCAACGTGTTGGACGAAGTATGGCGATTAAATTAGCGAATGAAGTTATTGACACAGCTAACGATATCGGTAATACTATTAAAAAGAAAGAAGAAACTCATAAAATGGCTGAAGCAAATAAAGCTTTTGCACATTTTAGATATTAGCTTCAATCCAATATTTATTCTCGCTACAAGCTTTCAAATCAAATCCAATTAAAAAATAAAAAAAAAATAAGGAATAAGGAATTTTATAATGGCACGTGAAAAATTTGAACGTACAAAACCACACGTTAACATTGGTACTATTGGTCATGTAGACCATGGAAAAACAACTTTAACTGCTGCAATTACTGCGACATTAGCATTAGGAAATTCAGATGCGAAAGCTAAAGCTTATGAAGATATCGATGGTGCACCAGAAGAGCGAGCACGTGGAATTACAATTAATACAGCTCACGTTGAATACGAAACTGAAGCTCGTCATTATGCTCACGTAGATTGTCCAGGTCACGCAGATTATGTAAAAAATATGATTACGGGTGCAGCTCAAATGGATGGCGCAATTTTAGTAGTGTCAGCGGCAGATGGACCCATGCCACAAACCCGAGAACATATTTTATTATCAAAACAAGTAGGTGTACCAGATATCGTTGTATTCTTAAATAAAGAAGATCAAGTTGATGATGCTGAACTACTGGAATTAGTAGAATTAGAAGTTCGTGAATTGCTTTCAGCTTACGATTTTCCAGGGGAAGATATCCCAATTTGTACTGGATCAGCATTACAAGCAATTGAAGCGATTACATCAAATCCAGATACCAAACGTGGTGACAATCCATGGGTTGATAAAATTTATTCGTTAATGGATGCTGTTGATGAATATATTCCAACACCTGAACGTGACACAGAAAAAACATTTTTAATGGCAATTGAGGATGTATTCTCAATTACTGGTCGTGGTACGGTGGCGACAGGGCGGATTGAACGTGGGATTGTTAAAGTAGGTGACAACGTTGAAATTGTTGGGATTGAAGATACTCAGACAACAACAATTACTGGTATCGAAATGTTCCAAAAAACATTAGAAGAAGGATTTGCTGGTGATAATGTTGGTATCCTATTACGCGGTATTACTCGTGAAAATATTGAGCGTGGTATGGTATTAGCAAAGCCTGGTACAATTACTCCCCATACAAATTTTGAATCAGAAGTTTATGTTTTAACAAAAGATGAAGGTGGTCGTCACACTCCATTCTTTACAGGCTATAGACCACAATTTTATGTAAGAACAACTGATGTGACAGGTGCAATTACACAATTTACAGCAGATGATGGTTCAATCGTTGAAATGGTAATGCCAGGCGATCGTATCAAAATGACTGCTGAATTAATTTATCCTGTAGCTATTGAAGAAGGTATGAGATTTGCGATTCGTGAAGGTGGTCGTACTATCGGTGCAGGTGTAGTTTCTAAAATTGTTAAATAATTAAAAATTTTTATGAATACAAAAACGAATGCAAAAATTCGTATAAGATTAGAATCTTTTAATCATGAACTTTTAGTTTCTTCATGCCGAAAGATTGAAACTATTTTACAACATACTCCTTTAAATTCAATTGGAGTTATTACATTACCAACTCGGAAACGAATTTATTGCGTCTTGCGTTCACCGCACGTGGATAAAGATTCAAGAGAGCATTTTGAAATTCGAACTCATAAAAGAATTCTAGAAATTTATTATGATTCAGAGGCTCCAATTTTTGATTTATTATCAGAAGCTGATTTACCTCCTGGAGTTTTCTATCGTATTTGTTTATCTTAATCTTAATTATCTTAATTTAGATTCGACGGATAAAAAATGAATTTGATCGTATTACTTATACGGATACTCATTACCAGCCTTCTATTTTTTTCATATCTCATCGTTTTACTTACCAGGCTCGCTAACCGACGAGCTTATGTCTAATTGAAAAGAAATAGTTTTTGGGGAAGAAGTTCCAATTGAGATTGTAAATACTGGTGGTACTATTCCTGGAGACCTTGGGAATTTTGAAAGATTGGAAATGAGAGTAAAATTAATCGGCAACAACTAAAAGAAGAGAAGTTAGATTCAAATATGATCTTAGAGGCTATCCCATCTAAAATAACCTTAGAGACACTTTTAGATAGTCAGCAGTAGATGGGATAGCCTCTAATCAAAATCAGCCCAAAAATGAGCCTAATTGGGTGATGCGAAGTCCGATTTCAGAGCAGGAGAAAATAGAAATCATTCAAAGAGGATTTCAACTTCAAGCGGAAGGGAAAATATCTTTGCTTGACAGCTTGCTACGCTAGAAGAAGTATTATCAAGGAGTGACCGAGTGAGGAATTTATTCCGAACAGTTTAGTTCAATCGAAAGGATATTCCATCAAATACGAAAGTATTCGACGGACAAAACTTTATCAACAATTGAAACCCTCAAACAACTAGAGAAATGTTTTCTGAGAGGGCCTTCTAATAAGGCCCAAAGGGGTAAGTATTCATATAAACTCAACTAAAATTCATTCCAAAATGGGCAGGTTTGAGTGATTAGAATAAAATATAAAATAATTAAGAAGAGTGAGATAATTTCTCACTCTTCATTTAAAGCTTTTTGAAAGTTTAAAAAGCCGTTTTGCATAGCATCGGAGAATTGGTCATTTTCGTAATCCTCCATAAAATCGTCACAGTAACAGAATAGACCACCTAAAAAACCACTAAGCTTTTTTGATCTTGGATCTGGTTGAAAATCTTTCACTTCTCCCGCACCTAATTGGATTAGAAATTTATCACTTGCAATCATTAAATTACGCCGCACTCCAAAGACTCGACCACAAAATTTCTGACCATCGATTTTTCTATTTAGAAAGTCTTGCATTAATTCGGCAACTTTATAACGCTGTTGCCAAAAAATATTTTCTTCTACAGCTGCGTTATAACTAGACAATTCCAAAGACTCTTCTGGACTTTCCTTATAAAAGGATTTGCCTTGATCCTTAAAATCTTGGGAACGTTTTAATAATTGTATATGTCTTTGTTGATTGTAAATCATTTTTAGCTTCTAATATCAGTAAATAATAATAACTATGGGTTATCCAATTGCGAGTTATCTATAGGAGTTATACCCATCACGTCACTTTCAAAACTACTCATTGGATCACCTGGAGATAGAAAGTCACTTTTTTCGTTATTCATTAAAGTCAATAAGTTTTTTTGAGTCGCTACGACTAGAATGTATTCGTGCCCATCATGTAGCTTTCCAGCTACATCCACGTTATCATCAAAAATATCCTTGACATCTTTCAAATCACTTAAAAAAATAATGCTTTCAACTTTCATAATAGTTACTTGTATTAAAATTTTATTTATTTATTGATAATTTTTTTTTAGATTATTAATCACTCGTGTTTCATTATCTTTATCTGATTCTCCTATAACTTCTACTGCTCCTTTTTCACTCGTCGCTGATCGCTTCGGAAGAAATTATTGAAAATGGAAAAGATTATGAAATTTTAGAAACAAATTTACAACCTTTCTTTTGGCGAAAAGTTAAAAATATTATTCGACAAAATAAGAAAGCAGCTTTACAAGAATTTTTATTCGGAAAGGATGAGGTTAATCAAGATCAAACATTAGGTTGATTCTCTTCAACAAAAAATAATTCAATTAGAATCTAAGCTAATGACGGCACTTCGTTTCGGAGAGAATCCAAAATATGCTCTCAGAGGCACTTTACAGGCCTCTGACGACAAGAAAACTATTCAGCAGAGGATTCTTACCCTGGAAGTCAAAAAAGGGCCTTATTTGACACAAAATGATCCGAAACGAAGTGCCGTACTTAGTGAAGTTAGAGATTCAACTTCTCGGGGAAAAGATATGGAATCAAAAAGCTTCTCAGAGGCCCCTAGAAGACCCTTTCAGCCACTTTCAGGAAGTCAGCAGTAAAATATATCCTCTACTTCGCAAATCCCGAAATTGAAACCAATTTCGGCAAATCAAGAGAAAGCCCAAAATCGCCTAAATTTTATCACTTCCGAGGATTTGGCGAAGCCCGGGAACGATTTTAGAGCAGGAGAAAATAGAAATCATTCAAAGAGGATTTCAACTTCAAGCTGAGAGGAAAATTTCCTTGCTTGACAGCTTGCTACGCTAGAAGAAATAGTATCAAAGAGTGCGATTGAGGAATTAGGAATTTATTCCGAAGAGTTTATTTCAACTTGAAGTATAGAGAATAGAGTTAAATAAATTTTTGGAATCAAATAATTTGAATTAAAAGTCTGGAACTTATAATTTACTAATTTGCTCTAAAGGAGAACTTGCATTAGCATAAGATCTTTTATCCATCCTACCAGCTAAATAAGCAAGTCTGCCGGCATGGACCCCTAATTTCATTGCACGAGCCATTTGAGTTGGGTTTCGAGATTGTGCAACAGCAGTATTTAATAAAACGCCGTCGGCTCCCATTTCTAATGCTTGAGTTGCTTCACTAGGCGTTCCAATGCCAGCATCAATAATCACAGGGATCCTAGCATTTTCAATAATAATTTGAAGATTTGATAAATTATTTAACCCTTGACCTGAACCAATCGGTGATCCTAATGGCATCACTGTAGCACACCCTAAATCTTCTAAATGCAATGCTAACATTGGGTCTGCATTTATATAAGGTAAGACGGTAAAACCTTTTTTGACTAAAAATTCTGCAGCTTTTAATGTTCCAATCGGATCTGGTAATAAATATTTGGGATCAGAAATAACTTCTAATTTAACAAAAAAATTATCTTCTTGACCAATCTGAGTAGCTAACTCATGCCCTAAAAAAGCCATTCTGATTGCTTCCTCAGCTGTTTGTGATCCAGCAGTATTTGGTAATAACCAAAGTTTTTCCCAATTTAATTTTTTTAAAAAACTTGTGTTATCATTTTTGAGGTCAGCTGGTAAACGACGAATAGCTACAGTTACAATTTCACATTGACTACTTTCAATACTAGAAATAGCATCATTGGTAGTTTTATATTTCCCAGTTCCTAGCATTAAGCGAGAATTAAAAAATTTATTTCCAATCTTTAATTTATCTAAATTTTTTTTCATTCCTAAATTTGTATTAGAAGTACTCCCCAGGTAGGACTTGAACCTACGACCGATCGGTTAACAGCCGATTGCTCTACCACTGAGCTACTGAGGATATATTAACTACCCGTAGTCTACCATAAGGTTCTTAGAATTACAAATAATTTTAATAAAATTACAATTGTTTATTAAATACTAGAAATCTCAGCACATTGGAGTCCATTTTTAGAGTAGTAGAAAAATTATTTATATATTTAGGCATACTTGAAAAATTAAGCTGGATGTAATTTCCTTTCATTTTATTATCAATCGGATAAGCCAAATTATGCTTCCCACGAGAAATGACAGAAATATCACAGACACTAAATTTTCTTAAATTTTTTGCATAATTGAAAACCCACGTTTTCAATTCACTATCATTAAATTCTTCTGTTAAAAGAATCATTATTTCATATTTTCTTAGGAATGACATAGTAATTTAATTCTATTAAAATTATTTCTATAGTAGGTTGAAATCGAAATTACTGTCAATTATAATTTTTTGGAAGGTACTAAAATTATTGAAATCAAATTCAATCTATAAAATCAAAATAAAAGGTTCAAAAAAGAGACAAAATGAAATGGTTTTTTAGTAGAATGATATGATAGAAGATAATTTGTATCAAAATTTTTATTGGAGAAATTTCATGGATTGGAATGAAATTCAAAACTTTTCATCAAACATAGTGTTTGGAGTTTTATTATTTGCAATGATAACATATTGGGTTAATTTATCATTATTTAGTGATTCAGTTTTGGTGTCAAAAATTGGGAAAGCAAGTAGTTTAGTTGCTAATGGACTCTTATTTTTTATTCTTTGCTCGCGTTGGGTAGTAGCAGGCTATTTCCCATTAAGTAATTTATATGAATCGTTGTTGTTTTTAACTTGGTTATTATTAACAATTTATCTTTATATTGAAAGACAAACAAAAAGTAAATTAATTGGAGCTGTTTTAATTCCTGTTGCATTACTAATTAGTGGGTTTGCGAATTTAACCTTATCACCAGAAATGCAAAAAGCAAGTCCTTTAGTACCAGCATTGCAATCAAATTGGTTAATGATGCATGTAAGTATGATGTTATTAAGTTATGGTACTCTTATAATCGGTTCTTTATTATGTATTTTATTTTTAGTAATTTCTCGGTATAAAGATGTTGATTTAAAAATCATTGATGATTCATCATTACCACTTTATAATATCATGTTAGATTATTATGAAGCAAAATTACTGGCTCCATCGAATGAAATATCTGAACTTGGTAAGTTAAAACTTTTACAAAGTATTGATAATTGGAGTTATCGTATTATTGGCTTAGGATTTCCTTTTTTAACAATTGGGATTATTTCAGGCGGGGTTTGGGCAAACGAAGCATGGGGTTCGTATTGGAGTTGGGATCCAAAAGAAACTTGGGCATTAATTACTTGGTTAGTTTTTGCAACTTATTTACATGCTCGTATTACAAAAGGTTGGGAAGGTAAGAAAACAGCAATTTTGGGTGGTTTAGGATTTTTCGTTATATGGATTTGTTATCTAGGAGTTAATTTTTTAGGGAAAGGCTTACATAGTTATGGTTGGGTCTCTTAAATTTTTCGAAATCTAACTATAAAAATTTATTACCTTATATTCGAAAACTTTTTATATTGAATAACAAAATAAATAATTTGTGGGTTATTCTAGGATTTGTTAGCCTTCGAAAAATTTTAAAATTAAGTAGCGAAGTAACTTGTAACGAAGTAACTCGTTAGAGTTAGAGTTACTTCGCTACTCATTGGTAAACAATTTTTCTTAGTTTTTCATTTTTGAAATTATTTTTTGAGGAGATAAACCATAAAACAGGTTATTATTATTTCCAAAGACTAGAAACCTAAAATGATATATATTTTAGATTTATAGCCAAATCAAGGGTTTACTCTACTAAACAGTTTTGTTTAGGGATAACACCCGTCGATCCTGATTGGCAGATTTAAAATTTTGGACGTAGTTTATCAAAAATAATAATAATTAAACTCAAAAATTAGTTATCAATGTCATTAGTTATAATCTCAAAAAACATATTGAATTATTAAATCATCAAAAATATGTTATAAGTCAAGACAAATCCTTTTTTAAGGAAAACCAAGCAAAATTTTTGGAATTAAGTCGATACAAGGCAGCTGTTGATCAACATATTTTTTGGAAAAATCCTTTTGAAGTTGCTTCGTTAATCTAAACCTTTTTGAACAAAAAAATAAATGCAGAAGAGTTTCATGATAGTGTCTTTGGACTTCGTCCTAATCATATAGATAAATGCGATAAGTTTCTATCGAGATTAGTTTCCGAAGAAAGAATCCTCTAAATTTAAAGGATTTTTATCCTCTTTATAGTTTGAATGTCAACATTTTGAAATGAATTGGGATGAGGAAAGATTTTAGAATTCTATTCGAAATGGGCTTTTAAAATTTCAAAAAATTTTGAATTAAAAACTTGTGTTTTTTAGTGATTTACTATACCTCAGAAGGTAAGGTTTTTAGGTTTGATACCAAATTATAATTATAAGTATTCAAAAAAAGATCTTGGTACGTACAATTAGCTGTTGCAAAAGAAATTTATGAGTATAAGTATCCTTTTTATTTTCCAAAGGAGTTTTTGAACTGTCAAAATAAATATCAACTTCAAGCTCGAATAGCTTTCTTCTTTGCATTTTCAGTTGTAGGGATTCGGGATTGAGAAAGTATTTGATGTTGAAGAATTTTTAGATCCGTTTGATATTTCAAACTCAAATCTTTGTAAAGTAAAGATTTGTTTGAGGGAAATTTTCGCCTTAATGCAAAAATCCAAACTGATTAAAGACAAATTGGTTTTAGTTTTGAAACCAAAGAAAGAAAAAAATGTGACTCAATTGACAAGTAATCTGATTAGTCGCTCAAAACTTATCAAGTTCAAAGAAGTTTTAAAAAAATTGCATTTATTTTCAAAAATGTCAACAAAAATTTTCCCTAGCAAAGTAACCCGATGGGTAAATAATTTTGCTAGGGAAATTATTAACCTACAAAAGTGTCCCTTTTTTTACATATTTAGAAAAACCCTTCTCTAGCGGGATTAATTTAAATATTTTTGTGGCTAATAGACATGTTAGACTTTTGTTAATAATTCAATGCTTTTTAATAAGTAATATTCTCTTGTGGTTTAACTAAACATATAAAAATTTCAGAAGAGGAAAAATAAAATAATTTTAGGTTTCCCAATTTTCGGTCATATTTTTAACGAATTCAAATGTGTGAGTTAACTTTTCCCAAGTAAGACCTGTACCAGCAGCAACTTCACCAGTTATATTTAAAGGAATCTCTGTCTTAAGACGTGTTGCTTTAAAAATGGGTCCTGTAATTTTATTAATTAGATATTGAGTTAACCAAATTGGAGACATCGCGATGTGCGATATTCCATCAAAGGTTTTTGAAACCGGCGGGAAGGGTGAAGTGATATAAGCCCAATGTAAAATAAGCTATTGGCAAAAAACTTTTAGAAAGTTCAGTTTGAAGTAAAAACCGATTTGTTGTACCTAACACGCCTACAGAACGATATCCCCAATAACCTAAAGAAGTAGAAGCAATAGAATTATTTATTTTGTACACACGTTGCGCCCACTTAGAGTTAAAAAAAACCGCTTATATCTATCCGTAATGAATTTTACACATTCTTCTTCAAACTCTCTAACAGATAATCCGTCTTTTTCACACTGATCGCGGAAATTTGTTAAGGCATTTGTGAAGCTTTTTATCTCAGATTGCTCGAATCTGGATACTTCTTCATTGGGTAATTTTTCTACCGTTTTAAAATACTTTTTGCTAAATTCTTCAATTTTTTTTTTGTAAAGATGTCTAAAATCTGATGACTTCATCTTTTTTAAATCAGACAAGGAAAATCGTCAAATTTTTAAATTTTTTTCCTCTGATAAAATCAGAATTCGCTAATTGATCTAAATCTTGCAATGTTCTAGAAAAGCTTTTTGTTGTGGATTGTACCATTTTATTTCGCCCTAGTAATTAATTTGAGTAATTATAGCACATACCAAAGTAATATGATTATAGTTTTATTTACTAAGTATTTTTTGATAAAGAATGAAACCATCGGAAATATTAAAAGTGGTTAAATCTTCAATATCTATATAGTTATTATGCAAGATAAGTTTAACTTTAGAATTTATTAATCCAAATTGGTTAATAAATTACACCCAAAGATTCTATTAAATATTTGGATGTAATTTGAATTTACTTGAGAATTAGCGAAGCTAAGGCTTAAAAAAATTTAATTAACTTTTTTTTCTAAAAAACCGAGAAGCTTTCCCAGAAGCTGTTGACTTCGGTTCATCATTTCCTAACCTTATCGTTGGTTGATCTTCTTTAGAACCGTCCAAATTATTTTCATTTGGCTTAGTATCTCCAGAAGCTAAAACTGCAACAGGTTGGTCCATCTCTGTAACTTCTTTTATAAGGGTTGGATCAACATCACTAAAATCAACCTCAACTTCCAATTCATTTGTATATGTCATTAATGTTCCTTCGACTTTTTTCCGACGCACATAAATTTTTGTATTCGGGTATAAAGTTTTTGATAAACATTGCTCAGCCAATGTATCTTCTAAATATTTCATAATAGCTCGGCGTAATGGACGAGCTCCATAGAGTGGATCGTATCCTTCATCAGTTAAAAATGCTTGAACTGATAAATCAACAATTAAATTGATGTTCTTGTCTTTTAATCGTTTCTGAACGGATTTTACCATTAAGTCACAAATTTCCCAAATGTCCATTCTTGTTAAATGATTAAAGACTACAATCTCATCAATTCGGTTTAAGAACTCTGGCCGGAAAAAATTCTTTAATTCATCATTAACTAATTTAGTAACACGTTCAAAAAGTTCTGGGTCTTTAATTGGTTCAGGGGCTGGCTCCCAACCAATAACTTCATCAGGAGTAATTTTAAAACCTCCTTCGCCTTGCTCAGCTTTAGATTTAATACCACTTTCTCGTTCGATAATTTTTGCACCTAAGTTTGTTGTCATAATAATTAAAGTATTAGTAAAATCAATGACACGACCTTTTGAATCTGTTAATCTACCATCATCTAAAATTTGTAACAATAAATTAAAAACATCAGGATGACCTTTTTCAACTTCATCTAGTAAGACAACAGAGTATGGCTTTGAACGGACGGCTTCCGTTAATTGACCACCTTCATTATAACCTACATAGCCTGGTGGTGAACCAATTAATTTTGCTACTGTATGTTTTTCCATGTATTCTGACATATCTAAACGAATCATACTTTCTTCAGTTCCAAACATATAATCTGAAAGAGCTTTTGTTAATTCAGTTTTCCCAACCCCTGTAGGACCAGCAAAGATAAAACTTGCAATTGGTCGATTTGGATTTCGTAATCCAACACGAGCTCTGCGGATTGCTTTTGAAACAGCTATAACTGCATGGATTTGACCAATGATTCGTTCATGGAGTGTATCTTCCATTTTTAATAATCTAGCCGATTCAGAACCTGTGATTTTTGTAACAGGAATACCAGTCCAATTTGAAACAACATCCGATACATCAGTTTCAGTAACCATATCAACATCACGTCGAGTAAAACCTCTAGCTTCACTAGTTAAAGCCGATTGTTTCATGATGCGAATATGTGTTCGAACTTCCATCTCATGATCTAAGAGTTGTTTTGCAGCTTCAAAATCATGTTCTTTAATACAATCTTCCTTATCTTTAATTGTTTCTTGTAACTCATGCATTAGGCTTCTTAGACCTAAAGGTAACCGTCTATTTTCTAAACGAACCCTAGCTCCTGCTTCATCTAAAACATCAATGGCTTTATCTGGTAAATAACGATCTGCGACATACTTATCGGCAAGAATTACAGCTTGTTCTAAAGCTTTATCATGATAACTTAATGTATGATGTTGCTCAAATTTTGACCGTAAGCCGCGTAAAATTTCAATTGTTGTTCCAACACTTGGTTCTTCGACATGAACTGGTTGGAACCGTCTTTCTAAGGCAGGATCTCTCTCAATATATTTTCTATATTCATCATTTGTTGTTGCACCAATACATCGGAATTTTCCTCGAGCTAATGCTGGTTTTAAGATATTTGCTGCATCAACAGCACCTTCTGCCGCGCCGGCTCCAACTAATGTATGAATTTCATCAATTACAATTATAACCGCGGAATCATTTTGAGCTTCTTCTACAATACGTTTCAATCTTTCTTCAAATTCACCACGATATTTTGTACCTGCTAAAATTGAACCAAGATCTAACGCCATGATAAGGCTTCCATCTAAAAAATCTGGAACTTTTTCAGTTAAAATTAGTTGAGCTAAGCCTTCAGCGACGGCAGTTTTACCAACACCAGGCTCACCAATTAAAACAGGATTATTTTTTGTACGTCGAGCTAAAACAGCAATCACATCATCAATTTCTTTTTCACGTCCAATAACTGGATCTAAATTCCCATCAATGGCTTCTTTGGTTACATTTTCTGCATATTCATCTAAGGTAGGAGTTGGACTACCTTTTTTCTCCCGTTCTAATAAAAATTTTTCAGCCTGTGTTAAAGGACGTAAAATCTCTTCTTGTGTTTCTTCGATATAGGTTAAAATTAAATTTCTTAATTTATGAATATCAACATTTAATTTATCTAATGTTCGCATTGCAACACCATCAGATTCAGCAATAAGTGCTAATAAAATATGCTCAGTGCCGACAAAATTTTGACCTAAATCTTTACCTTCATGAACTGCCATCTCTAAAACTCTTTTTGCTCTTGGAGTAAAAGGAATCTCCGATGCTACAAATCCAGTACCTCTTCCAATATATAATTCAATTTCCTTTCGGGCTTTCTTTAAAGTAACTTTTAGTTTTTTTAAAGCTCTTGCCCCAATCCCATGTCTTTGTCCAATAACGCCTAATAAAAGTTGTTCGGTTCCAACAAAGTTATGACCCATACGTCGTGCCTCTTCTTGCGACAACATAATAACTTTTATTGCGCCCTCAGTAAATTTTTCAAACATAGCTAGTCTACAAGTAATATTAAAAGATTTTAGTTCTATTCACTTTGTTTTAATTATACACTAAGTTTAATTTCAATTAGTATGGTAAGATAGAAGATAATGTACTATAGTATAAGAAACAAAATACTAAAGAAATTAAAATATGGCGGTATGGCCAAGTGGTAAGGCAGTGGATTGCAAATCCTCGATCCCCAGTTCGAATCTGGGTGCCGCCTTATAAATTTTTTACTATGGTATTGACTTTTAATTTCTAGAAGAGTATACTTTAAATATAATGTGTAAGCGAAGTAACTCGTTAGAGTTAGATTAATTTTAATTTGGGAATGTGGTGAAATTGGTAGACACGACGGACTTAAAATCCGTTGCCTAGTGATAGGCGTGAGGGTTCAAGTCCCTCCGTTCCCAATTAGGTTTTCTAGAAATTTAAAACTATCCGGTATAATATTAAATCAATTACAGGTATATTTGATGGCAACTTTAACAAAATGACATCTTTTTAAAAATATGATCAAATTAGGTATTCCGGCATGGTCTTTTTCTTGACTTCAAAAACTGAACCAACACGTGTTCATTCCTCGACTCAAACCTCTTCCTCTATAAAGATAGAGAGACAAAAACTGCTGATCAATCATTTAATTCTAGATGTCGGGAACTGTGATTGGTTTAAAGATTAAAAACGCGTGGTGGGTCCTTGGGAAAGTTTGGTCCTGGATCACGAAATTGGTTTGAATTTCGGGATTTGCGAAGCAAAGCAAAATCTACTGCTTGGAAGGCTAGAAACAAGTTGCAAAATTCTTCAAACCGATCAAGACCAACGGTCGCTAATGGTTTGGCAAAAGGGTTGCAAGCTGGTCAAGGTAGAGATTAGAGATGGACTTTTTGGTAAATTTTTTGCTCAAGAGACTCAATATCCATCCAACCCAGGGTGTTCAGGTAGACCAAGGTCAATAAGAGTTGGAACAGGCCAGCCTAATTCAAATATAAAACAAGAAATTACAGCGGCTAATGGAATAACAGGTGTATTGACTGATCAGTCACCAAACCATTTGACATCCAATCATGGTTGGTCTGACCTTGGTATTAACCTTTGCCGAATCAAAAAGCAGGGAAATATCGAAGTAGCAAAAGATTTTCTAGCTGATCAAATTACTATAGAATATTAATATTCATTAAAGTACAATCAATATTAATATGCAGATGACTTTTCGTATTTTTTTATGGGTATTTATGAAGGAATAAGTCGAAAACTTGGTCAAATAAAAAAAGATGAACCCCTAGAATATTAAAACTGCAAGAAGAATAAAACCATTTATCTCATTTAATTGATAGATCTACCGATCATTAAATAGTTTATAAATCGGTAGGTCTATCTTCGACTTGATTTTACCTGAAAGTAGTAAGAGTATCCACTTAATCAGCCAACAAATTCCCTTAAATCTACCAATAGGCACCTCTCAGAAGACATTTTAATTATCAAACCCTCCCAATGGTAACCAGCTAAACTATAATTTCTGCTTTTTTTAGTAAAGTTGAAACTGTTTGAGTTGGTTGAACACCATAACTTAACCATTTCTTAATTTTTTCAGCATCAAATTTATAATTTTTCGTAAGTGGATTGTAATATCCAAGCTCATCAATAGGTCTTCCATCACGTCTCGACGTATTTTCTATAATAACTAATCTATATGATGGAGAACCTTTTCTTCCTGTGCGTTTTAATCGTAATTTTAACATAGAGCTAATTTTAAGATATAAATAAATTTTTTTTTTCAGAATAAAATGGAACTAATAAAAGGTATTACTAATAGACTTTCGAATTATTAACGACGTGAGTAATGCTCAATTACAAGTAATTCATCAAGCTGTAAAGCTACGTCATTTCTATCACAATAATCTAATATTTTTGCTTCCAATTTAGAATTATCAAATTTTAAGTGAGATGGTATATTATTGACTTTATTATTTTTCAGGTTATTTTCAATTAAAGTTTTTGAACTACTTTTTTCTTTAATTCCAATGGTATCATTTAATCGACATTGGAAACTTGGAATACTGACTACTTTTTTATTTACTGTAATATGACCATGATTGACTAATTGACGAGCTTGAGCAATAGTTTTTGCATAACCTAATGTAAAACAAATTGTATCTAATCTCATTTCTAGAAGTTGTAATAGAATTAAACCTGTTACACCTTGGCGTCTCCGAGCTTCCTTAACATAACGATATAACTGATTTTCAGTTAATCCATAATTAAACTTAAGTTTTTGTTTTTCTTCTAACCGAACACCATATTCAGTTAATTTTTTTCCCGTATCAGCGTTAGCATTCCCGTCTTTCCCTGGTCGGTTCATTTTATTAGATTTTTTTGTTGTTAAACCTGGCAGTGTTCCTAATCGTCTACTAATTTTTAATTTAGGTCCTCGATAACGTGACATAAGACTCGATTTTATTTCTAAATAACTTTTTTTTATAAATGCTTGATCGTAAAAATTTTAACAAGGGCGAGTGACCGGACTTGAACCGGCGAATGGTGGAACCACAACCCACTGCCTTAACCACTTGGCCACACCCGCCAGACTGTCTTGACAAATACTTTATCAGTTTATATCATCTTACGTCTAGTTTATTTTAAAAATTTTTTCCAATATAACTTATGTCTATGCGTAAATATTTTTTTTTAAATGGCCAAGAATACTCGACTGAATCTGAACTAACACTTTTAGAGTTAATAACATACTTTAACTATAATACATCACTTCTCGTTTTGGAATATAATAATTTAATTTGTAATACAAAAAAGTGGAATAATATTCAGCTGAAAAATAATGATAAAATTGAGATTGTAACCATTGTTGGAGGTGGTTAAGTTTGTAATAAGTATTAATTTTTGGCAATATATTAAATTTCATACTGTTAATTTTAAAATTTTAAAAATTTTACCAGCGAGAATTGGTAAATCCAACTGCCTACGTTAATAAATTATCTGATCAAGAAAGACGGAAACGTGTCAACGATTTATCTATTTAACGGACAGAAATTTACTACTGAATGGCCAACTCAAAAATCAATTAGTAATATAGTAATTTCAATTTATTAGAAATCCAGAATATTCAATAATTTCATTTCTAAGCGAAGAAGAAATAACCAAGTAGTCAATTCCAGGTATTTCTAAATCGGAGCAATTAAGCTTGTAAATAGACCAAGACTGCTAATTATAAATATAAGATAAGGTCTTCGAATTAGTTGATCTAAATCCACTTGTGGTCGGAAGAATGAATCATTCAGATCACAAGATTGTTTCCAAGATTGGAACAAATTCTTCCTAGATTACTGATCTTAATTGGCTCTCGCTAGAAACGATATTGTACAAGTCCCACTCGTCCGTATCGATCGATTTCCAAGTATAGCTCACCGATGGCAGAATTAAAATTATCAGCCTTGAAAGTATAATACAAATTCGGAATTGGTAGGATTTGGTCTTCGATTATTGCACATAATTCATCTTTACTGATCCTATCTTGAGTTCTCAATTGAAAGAATTTGGAAATGAAAATCTTTAATCTCTCCGTCAATTTTTTCCGATAAAAAACTTTGTACCAACTCCAAATAAGCTTGACGAGAGGCCCAAAAGAATGAACCTTCAACTATACACTTGTAGTTCGTTAGTTTTTCAATAGGTGGTTTTAATGACTTTCTTCGTTTCTTGGATGGGCCCAAAATCTCAAGACTAACTATCAATTTTTGGGCCAACTTCTCTCGTTCTTTGGCGGTTAATGGTTTTGTCATATTAATCTATTATGAAATTAAAATTTAAACGAAGCTATTACAATTCAGACTTAGCATCATCGACTCTAGCATTTGTAGCATTGACTGTAGGTGCGGGTGTTGGCGAATTTGTCTCGCCAAAAACTGGACCAATCTTCGTATGTGAATTACCAACTAGATCTTGATATGTAATTGAGGTACTGTTGCTGAGACCAAAACCTTTAATTTGTCGCTCATTTGCAAGATAATTAAAATATAAAAATTATATTGACAGATTTCCGGGCGCCGTTGAAATCTACCAATATGGTTTTGAAGTGGATAATTTACGAGGCCACGATTCAATATCATACCAATTGGTTCGCGACCTTGTCTCATGACATTCATATATTGTTATTCAGCGAAGGCTAATATAATCAGGATTTGGTATTTGTTGACTGAATCTGAACCTGATACCGACAAAAGTATACGATCCCGTAAATTTGGAGCTTTACCACTAGAAGTTTTAGATGAGTTACTCGCATATTTAGTCTCTGGACACCATGTGTGATTAATGGCTCCTTGGTGAGGTCCTTCTTCAATAGAACACGTAGGTTGAAAAGGATTTAATTCTTCACTTAGGGATTGAATTAATTGGCGAGCAGTTTGATCTTGAAATATAGATTTATATCGAAATATCTCAGCATAATTTATTTTAGTTACAACGCTAAACTCGAGCAAATTGTGAATCCACAATCTTGAATATATCACTCAAAAAATCATAATAAATATTTCCATATCCAGATTTATCACTCTATCGGCATTGACGAGCTTTAATAACAAGTGGGTTCTCAAATAATTGACCTCTAAGATCCGATTTAGCTTTACGCCCATAAGTCTTAAATAAAAGTTTTTCAGCACGTTTGATTCGATTTCGTTTTTCTTGATTCGCATTTTTTGGAAGGTTTTTCTCAATTGCAAGATTAGAACCAAAAACTTTTCCATATTGCTTCTTAAACATATCAAAAAAATCATAACCAAATTTAATTTTTTTGTCTTCTTTTTATATCACCCAAGTTAATTTTGAAATTTCATTCCTAATTTCTGACAAGCAATATGAGCTTCAAGCACAGTAAATGGACGTATTAAATTACCAGTAAGCGGGTCTTGAAGATTAAAACTAAAATATCGATATGGATTTATTTTTCTTGAATAGGAACTTAATAATAGGAACTTAATTGGAATGCTTCAACGTAAATTGAATTTTTACCTTGAATTTCAGAATATTTTTCTTTATTTTTAAATTTCATAGAAACTTCTTCAATTTTATTAATAGAAGCTAATTCGTCTATTAAATATTTTTTATTATTTAAATTACTAAACTAAATGGTGCCTTGTGACCAAGAAATTCTTCTTAATTCAGAGAATTCAATTGTATTTCTACTACAACGATCAATTTTAGTAGTTAGTAATAGATCATTTTCTTTCAATTCAGCATCAATCAAGTAATAGAAAATAGCTCTGTCTTCAATAGTTAATTCGCTTTCGTAAAAACTAAACCATTTGTTTCAACATATCTCTCCATAAACCGTATAAACCTATCCCAAGCTTCTGGATTCTTCATAACATAAATTGATTCAATTGCCTGAGGTTTTCCATTGACAAATCTTGCATTTACATCACGAGTTTCTAATGTTCCTTCTTCATCAATTAGATACATACCTGTAATTTCACCTTCTTTTGCTGTCTTTCTATCTAAAATATTTGGATTTTTAAAACGAAATGTAGCCGTCCCAGTACTTCCATCTCTTGAACGAGTTAAACGAACATCTGGTAATACCTTTTCATCTATACCTTTTATAAATTGAATTTTGGCTTCCATACTTTTATCCTTAGTCACAATTACTAAATTCTAATATGTCTATTTTACTTGAATTCTGTCAATTGTAGAAATCAAAATTAGCTCATTGATCATTAAATCAGTTAGTCTAACTCTAACGAGTTACTTCGTTACAAGTTACTTCCGTTAGGAAACCTTATAAGAAATTATTAAGTCGGGATAGTAGGATTTGAACCTACGACACCCTGCTCCCAAAGCAGGTGCTCTACCAAGCTGAGCTATATCCCGAATATAGATCTTCCTTTGCTAAAGATCTTCCTTTAGCAACGGATTAGAGACTAGCAAGAAATAATCGAAGGATAGTATCAAAAAAAAATCTTCAAGAAATAATCAATGATTTATTAAAATTACTGTACTAAATTTTTCTAAATCAAACAAGGGGATAATTTCTTGATAATTTCTTAGTAAAAAAACTTAAGAAAAATTTATCTCGATTTGATCTTGACAAAAAATAAAAAAGTCTTATTTAATGAATATTAATATATGAATATATGTGTACTTAATATAATAATATTGTGTACTTAATATAATAATATATAGTATAGTAATTGTCTAATGGTATTGAGGATCATCATCAATTCTAGGTTTATTATATTATATGTTAGCAAGACGTTTTAGAGGTAAAGCAGCTAGAGAGACATATCGCTGTTTGTAGTTTTCTAATTTTAACAGGTTCTATTGCTAAACCATTCGGGCTTGCAGTTATACAGATTCCTGGAAAGATTACTAAAGGTGTGGGGTTTATACTGCAATAGGCCAAGTTGGTGAAAGTGGTTTGGGTTACGCTTCGGGTTTTGGGTTTGTGAGTTAATATGAGATAAAGTTGGACAGCCGGCCAAATTTAAAGCAACCCTAATCCTTAGGTTATTTTATAATGTTGGTTGTCTGCCATTACCATTGTACTCTAAGGGAATCGGTGGTGCGTTTGATTTATTACAAATTTCTAAATTAGAAGAGATGTGGTTTGGTCAACCTGTTTATATTTTCGATGACAACCGACTTTGGGTCGAAACAAATTTTACACTAGGGGACATTTTTATAGCTTTTTCTCTTTAAATTAATACCAAAATTTTATAATCAACCTAAAGACAATCTTTTCTAATTTTTGTCTCTTATATTAAGTACGCTTAATAAACTATAAAAACCAAACAATATGAAAGATATTTTCTTTTCTTATTTCTAAGTGGATCAAAACTATTATTTATTCTTCTAGTCACGAAAGAAGGTTAAAAATATTATTCGACAAAATAAAAAAGCTGCTTTACAAGAATTTTTATTTGGTGGCGAAGTAATCCCAATGGGAAAGGATAAGATTAATAAAGATCAAACCTTAGGTTCGAATCTTGCTTTTCAACAGATGGCTTGTCAGCTTACTTCGTTAGAAAAGAAAATTCAAAATCTTCAGAAGTCTTACGACGGTCCACTCTAACGAAGTAACTCTTAGGAGGGAGTCAAGTCAATTCTCTCCAAGACAGAATTCGTGATCTAGAAACTACTCTGTTCGATCTGACCACCTCACACGGCGCCAAGCTTCGAAGAGAATTCAAAATATGCTCTCAGTGGCACTTTAGAGGCCCCTGAGACGACGAAAATTATTCAGCAAGCTGATTTTCTACCCTGGAAGGAAAAAAGGCCCCTTATTTGAGAGAAAATGATCCGAAACGATCTAGTGCCCTTTTTAGTGAAATTAGAGATTCAACTTCTCGGGGAAAATATATGGAATCTAAAAGCTTCTCAGATGTCCCTGATATCGATTTTCAGACATTTTCAGGAAGTCAGCAGGAGAAGAATATATCCTCTGCTTCGCAAAGGCCTAAATGGATCGAATTTCATTACTTCCGAAGATTTGGCGAAGACCGGGAAGGATTCCGGAACAGGAGCTAATAGAAATCATTCAAAGAGGATTTCAACTTCAAGCTGAGGGGAAAATTTCGTTAAAAAAATATTATCAAGGTACAGAAACAGATAGTTTATTTCAACTGAAAGGTTACCGTATCAAATACGAGGCTATTCGAAAAAACAAGTTCTATCAAAGTCTAAAAGCATAATAAACCATAGATAATAGATAGGAACTTAATAGTTTGGATTCCTTTCAAAAAATCAAAAAATAAACCTTGAAAGGAATCTTTTGGAATAAAAATAAATCGAATTTTCTAAAACTACCCATTTTTATTGAAAAATTGTCAATGCAATAGATTTTATAAGAATGGTAACGATTAGATGATGAAATATTCAATCATCTAATCCTTTGTATCTGATTCGGCTTCGAACTCTGCATCTACTTCTGCCTCCAATTCAATACTTTCTTGTTTCTTTCGATATAAAATTTCATCTATTTCTTC
>JAHNZQ020000005.1:85836-97705 GCA_019155205.2 Gracilaria vermiculophylla
CTAATGGACATTATTATTTCACAAAAGAATTCAATACTCATGATATTTCAGAAGGATTTGTTATTTATGAAAAACTTTCTATTTAAAAATATAACATAAACTATTTTTAGATACTTATGGGGTTAGACTGCATAGAAAATTTATTCAATTTAGTCCTCTATAGTTGCTATATTAACTTTTTAATAAGTAACTATAAGGATTTAATCTAGTTCTAACAATTGAGTATACCTTTAAAAGTAATCCAGATTATGGACTCTTTTTAAAGGTGAGATGGACTCTTTTTAAAGGTGAGATGGACTCTTTTTAAAGGTGAGATGGACTCTTTTTAAAGGTGAGATGGACTCTTTTTAAAGAGTATTCTTGCAATATTATTTGCTAATTCAAAAAAAAAAATAGTACAATGCAGTATAAATACTATACCTAGAGTATTCTATGAAAATTTATTCTAAACTTGGCGCGAAAATTCGAAATAATAAAACTAGAATTAAAAATGCCGTCGGTATCGTTACTGTTGCAGTTGGACTAAGATATGGGAAAATTAATTCAATTCCCACTAGCTTATCCTCAAATTCTACTCAACAGGTTGAACGGTTACATAGTTATGTTGAAGAAGATATACAAGTAATAAACACGAATAGTAAAGTTATTAAAACAGGTTCTGGAATTTTAATTAGTAATCAACAAATCTCCGAAGGTTCAAAATCTGCTTTAGAAGTTCGTTGTGGCGATTTTAGAAAGTCAGGTCCCGGAGCTCGAGCAAAGGCTGATGCTCGTCGAAATGCGAAAGCTGGAAAATATAGCTCGGGAAGTACTATAATTCCAGGTGCAGACGCATTAGTACCACAAAATACTTACTGTCGTTATCACCAAAATGCACCTTTGTCTTGCAAACCGAGAGTCAAACTTGCAGATGGTCCATTTCAAGGTGATGGAGATAATAACCAACCACCTCCTGAAAATGGTAATTTTGATGCGAGTAAATATAAAGGCGGTCCATCCCCATTTGAAAAATATGAATATAAAGATCCAGCGGTTGTTGCACAAAACATTGGTTTTAATCAACCAAACCGTTTGAATAAGTCTTACGATAAACATGCAAAAGACTGTTTCGGTATTGTGGAGAATAGAAACAAAGAAAATCTAGAAAGTTTTAAAGGTGATATTAAAAATTTAGCTCAATCAGCCGACGAAGTATATACGGGTTCCTATAGATATGAGGACCCTGCTTATATTTTTTTAAAAGAAATCGATGAAAAGATGACTGCTGTTATTGTCAATGCAACTGATGGAGAGTACATTACTTCGATTAATCCTACTCGTGGGCAAATGGAGGACTTACAATCAAATGGAAATATAGGATTAGATACTCGTCCATCTATGCAACTGACATTACGGCTTAGAGGTCCAAAAAATAGTAATTTATAACTAGGAATCAATTATGAAATACAATTGCGGGGAACACATCCAGTTTCTTAATTATCAGCAAGAATTAAAGAAACAAAACAAGTCGCTAAGAACTCAAGATCCAATAAAATATTCGAAGTTACAAAAGTATTCAGCTAGAATTAGTGAATATCTTCATTGGTCCCAAAAGAATGAGTATTTACAATTAATAAAAGATTTTTTAAATTCCAAAATTGATGGCAAAGAATTTGACAAGAAATTTTCAAAAATGGTTACAGTAATTGAAAAAAAATCTAGCCTATTATTTCAAAATTATGAAGAGTTAAAACGTATTGAACCAAGTCCAAGATCTCTTGGATTCGGAACATGGATTTCGGAAATTTATCTTTGTTGCAATGAGTTTTATGAGGACTATGACTTGAATGAAGGGGAAGATCCAGCTCTAAAAACAGAAGAACAACTTCGGGATGCTGTTAAGAGTTTATTTCCAGAAATTCAAAAATATTTTTAAATCCAAATCTTTAAAAGTTAAGCGTATGAAATTAGATACGCTTAACCAATAGGACCAAAACACATTTATTTTCATTCTAGAGCCTTTAATCGGCCACTGAGAGCATATTTCATCATCTTTACAATTATTTTATCTTTTATCTCCAGCATTAAAACCTGCCCATTTTGGAATGAATTTTAGTTGAGTTTATATGAATACTTAAACTCGTAAATCCCCCTTCGGGCCTTATTAGAAGGCCCTCTCAGAAGACATTTCTCTAGTTGTTTGAGGGTTTCAATTGTTGATAAAGTTTTGTCCGTCGAATACTTTCGTATTTGATGGAATATCCTTTCGATTGAACTAAACTATTTGGATCTGTGCTTTCATAATACTTCTTCAAAGATATTTTCCCTTCCGCTTGAAGTTGAAATCCTCTTTGAATGATTTGAATCTTCTCTTCTTCTGAAATCTTTCCCAAAGTGATGAAATTTGGCTGATTTTGAGCTTTAGACTGATTAGAGGATAGATTATACTGCTGACTATCCGAAAGTGCCTTAAAATCGCTTTTAGAGGCATCTGAGAGGCTTTTTGACTTGGTTTCTTCAGCTTGCTGTTCAGTCAGAGATAACTCTTTCTGAAGATTCGAATGAATTTTAGTATCATTTTCTTGCAAATAAGAGCTTATATTCGGCTTCAGGGTAGTATTATCCTGCTCACCAATTTTGACCGCTTGTGAACGCTCTAAGAGCTCGCTGAGAGCCTTTTTTATTTGTAATGGTTGATTCTGTTCACTTCGTTTCACAGACGCTATCGCTTCCTGCTCTAATTGAATTATTTTTTCTTGAAGAGAATCAATTTGATTTTGAAGTGCTTTAATTTGATCTTCTAATATTTTGACTCGAGGACTCGAACCTTGATAACTCTCACCGCTATCTGATCCAAATAAAAATTCTTGTAACGCTGCCTTTTGATTTTGGCGAATAATATTTTTGACTTTTCTCCAGAAAAAAGGTTGAAGATTAGTTTTTAGAATTTCATAATTTTCTCCCATTTGCATAATTTCTAAAGCATAGAGAAAAAAGCCTCGGAAAGAGCGTATTTTGCGTTGTTTGGAATCCAATTCTTGAATCACATCGATTGATTGATAGAGAAAATTGATATCAATGGATTTTTGAGCATACACGAACAGATAATAATTTTGATCAACCTGAAAATAAGAAAAGAAAATATTTTGTTGGTTGAACTGATCGAAAATAGATGAGGAATCTGGAATTGGTTGTGTTTGAAAAAAGAAGATATTCTTCATAATATTTTGTATCTATATTTTAATAAGCGTAATTAATAATATTTAAGAAATGTTTATTTGTAAAGTATTATACATGATTATTTCTTCTACTAGAGTATTATACTCTAATTAAGCTAAATTAATTAATATTTTCTATTAATTAATCTTATAAATATATTTGTTGGAGTTTAAAAGCTGCTAGTGAATGAAATGAGCAGTAATAATAAGGGTTTTAGCTATTATTATAAATTACGCGTTATTAAGTATTAAATTTTATTAATTACAATTAATGAAGCGTAATAATAATATGCTGGGGATTTGAATGTATGATGAGGATTTGCCTGAAGTGGATGTAGCTTATTTAAAAAGAGTTAGACTAAGTTTCTAGAAGGTAATAACATACTACGTTTATTTACGCGTAATATGTTATAATATGTATTTTGCCTTGTATTACAATGTACATAGTTGAAAAAGGTAAGTTATTTCTGAAAAATTTGTAGTCCTATTTGTTTATTAAGCGTACTTTAAAATTAACTAAGATTAATTAGGCATGTTTAATGTATTTGTGTTTTTTTGGGGTAAAGTCTAAATTAATCAATTATTTATATAAATAATTGACAGTATCCGTACTTATAATTTATAATTTAAATTAAACTTATATTAATTTAAAACTGGGATTACTAAAATGACTAAATACGGTTACACTCGGGTCAGCTCCAAATCTCAAGAAAATAATTCTTCTTTGGAAGGGCAAAAACAACAATTAATTGAAAACGGTGTTTTAGAAAAAAACATCTTAGTAGAAGTTGGCTCCGCTGCTAATGAAATTAAAAATCGCCCCATTTTTCAAACTTTAATCAATCAAAAACTTCAAAAAGGTGATGTCTTGATGGTAACCAAAATTGATCGATGCAGTCGAAATACGCTTGAATTTTTGAAATTACAGGACATTCTTTTTAAACGGAAAATTGAATTTATTTCTCTGGATCTCCCACATTCGGATGATCCTGGTATCAACCGTTTGATTGCGACAACTCTTTCAAGCATTGCAGAGTTTGAAAATAACAGGCGAAAAAAACGCCAAGCCCAAGGAATCCGTGCTGCCCAAAAAGAAGGAAAATATCAGGGCCGAAAAACAATCATTAATAAAACTTTGATTCAAAAAGTTCAATACTTGAAAGAACGAAAAAACTTATCTGTTACGGATATTAGTAAGTTGACTGGAGTAAGTACTCCTACTATTTATAAAGTCTTGAAAGAACATTTAGGCTACGTCTCTAATCGATTAGTTAAACTGGAGGAAATAAATGAAGCAAAATAAATTAACTTTCGAATCCGAAAATTTAGTTGTCGATTACATTTCTTTCAACATTCAGGGACTTGTTGACAGAAAACACATAGAAAAAATTGCAAAATATTTTTTTCAAATCTTAGGATTTAACTCCACTTTTGCCAAAGGTTCGACAGGAAAGGAAGAAGATTTATTTTTCGATTTTCAGAACCAACATCGAGTTTCTTTTAGATATTATCTTTATGCTTCAGAATACACTACTTACTGGAGTGGGACTAAAGTTGATTTCTCCGGCAAAAATGCAACTCAATTCTATACCATTATTAAACAACAAAAGTTTGATTGGAATCTGTTTGACTTGAAAAACATCAAACTTGGCCGATTCGATTATTACTATTTTAGACCAATTACAGATGCACATAACGACGATAAACTAAAATACTTTATGCAATCTTCTTGCGATAAAATCCTTACGAACTACAAACGAAGAAAGGTAACCTTTGGTCGTGAAGAAACAGGCTATGTCACAAGAATTGGTTCTCGGACAAGTTCTAATTATTACCGCATTTATCAAACAGAACAAGGAGTCAAATTTGAATTGGAATTAAAAAAACCATTAGTTAAATCATTTCAAAGTTTTTTATTTAATAACCAAATAGAAATCTTTGAACGGAAACTAGCTTTACATTTTTATAAACTTTCAATTAACCAAATTCAATTAAACTCTCCTTATACTGACTGGCTAGTTTCTTGGCTAAGGGAAATTATTCAAAAACCAGATCAAAATATTTTAGAAACAACTTATTTAGAAAATCATAGGTTGCTTTCTTTTGCTGAAAAAGAGTTAATTTACAATCTATTCCGTGTCTTAGCTTTTCTTCAATCTTGTCAAGCCAAACGTCAACCAATTATTATAAATGGAGATTCATATTTTACAATCTCCTTCCCTTTAACAGATTTAGTTGATTACTTGGCTATGAGTAAAAAAAACAAGCGCCATACTAAAAAAGTTTCTAAAATGTTGCAGGATTTTATAAACTTAGAACCTATTGTTCAAACTTTTTCTGATATTCATTTTCAAGCTTTAGTCCTCTTTCCCAGTATAAAAGTTCTACCGAGAGGTAGAATATCGATTGTTTCTATGACTTTAGCAGAACAACTTTTTTCATATAATTTCCCATGTTATCTTACTAATTATTTTTATCAATGGAACAATAAATATCAATTCCATGTTCAGTTTGAGATACTTTCAATAATGAGTACTTCTTCATTACAGAAACAATTTCATGTTCAACAGTTTTTAAAACAGTTTAATCTTTCTAATCAAAAACAAACTGAGATTAAACGACTTATTATCCAATCAATTCAAGAGTTAGTTGAGAAACGGATTATTAAGTCATTCTTTCAAACAACTCAAAAAGATGGTTCTCTTAAAGTTCACACAAATCTTACATCTCAATTAATTACAAAAAGTAAAATTATATATTTAGAAGAAATTCTTCATTACAAATATTCCATTAATCAACTCATTTATCAATTAGAAAGTTAATTTAGTATTTTATTTTAGAAAATACACTTTAGAAAGTAGCGGAGTTAAACTTAGTCTCAACTTTGAAAAGAAAAATCCAAAAAATTAGCTAAATTTATAATCTTGACACTCTAGTTGGAGCCAAGTATTACGCGGGATTACGCGTAAAAAGCACTCAGAAATTACCCCATTTCAATAGGTTACAAAATGATCCACCACATGGATCATTTTGTAACCTATTTTTTATCCAAAATGGATCATTTTGTAACCTATTTTTTATCCAAAATGGATCATTTCTTTTATTATAAAATTATTTCAAAACATATCAAAAGACTCTCTGTCGAATGAAAATTTTTCTTACAACTTATAAATATTCAATAATACAACAAAAATACTTATGGTGAAATTTTTTCTCAGGAAACATAAAGGTAATAAAATTAAATCTTCTGGCAAAAAACGAAAATTATTAATATCTACAGGACTAGCGTTGAGTTTAAGATTTGGCGGATCACTATTAATTTCTTCTCGATCATTAAGTCTAAATTATAGGAGTCAACCTTCAATGGAAAGAGTACTCTCAAATGAAGAGTTTAATTTATTGGATGAGCAAGTGATTCTGGTTAAAGCTGAGGGTAATCCAGTCACTCCTCCAAACAGAGCATCAGGGCCAAGTAATTTTCCAGTTTCACCACCTTCTGGTGGTAGACCTAGTCGTCCTGTATCGGGTTATCGCACACCGCCTAAAGTGGTTGATCAAGGGTTGGGTGCGGGAGGTAACCCGGCTGGAGCAGGTGGAAATCCTGAGTTTGATGACAACGATCGTTGCACAGCTCCACAAAAACAAAAATTGGATGAAATTAATTCTGAACATCCAAGTTTTTATTCTAAGAAAAAACAATTCGCTGAACAGTGTGAATTAGACGAAAACGTCCAAGACGGAAAAATAGAAATTGTTTACAGAATAAAAGAAAATCCTGCCCTAGTTCGGGAAGCAGAACGAGCAGGACGTGATCAGGCTGCCCAGAGATCTATGAACAATTTAGTAGAGCAACTAGCCATGGGCAACAAAAACCCTGGAATAGGGACAGAGCCTCTTTTTAATGGTGTTTTTGAATTACGAGGCAAAAACCGCGCTCGGGTTTATTATCGCGAAGTAGATGGGAAAATTGAAATTTTAGGTAAATCCGTAAAAAATAACCAACAAAAAGTAATAGATATTTTAAAAAATATGTATTGATAATTATTTAATTAAGGAAAAACTTATATGTTGATCAAAAATATTAGTTTTGTACGTCCAAATTTACTTGAGGAAATTCAAGATATTGAGGACTATAATGTCGATGTTTTCGTCGAGTTAGAAGATGGTTCTAATTATACTGTGGTTGTAGCAACAGCGAAAAATATAGTATCCTTAATGGATAAGGAGAAAACAAACTTTTCGGAACCAGGCGAACCTTTTATCATTGTTAGAAAATTGACAAAGGAGATTATTACTGAAGCTATCGAAGCTTATGCAGAAAACGATGCGTATTGGTTAAAATCTTATCATTTCGCAGGAGAAATTGATACTGGTGTATTCAATAAATTACAAGATGAACAAACAGAATATTTTAAAGAATTAGACGAATTAGATAATTCTTAAATTTGAAATAGTTTTAATTCTTTCGAGGGTTAAAACTATTTAAGATTTTCCATTCCCAACCGAATTATTTTATCTTTCATATTCATCACTCAAACCTGCTCATTTTTGACTCTTTTTGTCTGAAGGCATTATTACCCTACTCAATCTCCCAAGTGGGCTAAAATCGACTATGAGGGCCTATCAGAGTATATTCCAATTCTTTTACCTCTCGAGAGAAATATTCTACTCATTTCTCCCTATATTTTTATAAAAATAGAGTAAAGTCTAAAGGGGAGTCAGTTTTCTGGACCAAAACTTACCAAAATAAACCCTTGACAAACTAAAGAATGAAAAGTATGCTAAAAGGAAAGAACTTATGGAGAAAAATCATTTATGTTTAACGATAACGAGATTCCCAAGACTTGTAGGTATGCTTATGCCAGAGTTAGTTCGAAATCACAAGAAGAAAATTCTTCTTTACAATCTCAGAAGGAAGAATTTCTTAGACTCGGCGTCCCAGAAAAGAATATTCGAGTTGAAGTTGGATCTGCTGCTGATAATATTTCTGAACGACCCATTTTCTATGATCTTATTGATAACCAACTCAAGGAAAATGATCTATTATTAGTTACTAAAATAGATCGATGTAGTCGGAATACTCTCGAGTTTTTAAAATTACAAGAGAAACTTTTTAAGAAAGGTGTTACATTCATATCATTAGATTTGCCTTACTCCAATGATATGGCCGTCAACAAGTTAATTGCAACCAATCTTGCTGCCATTGCCACTTTCGAGCATGAACGACGGAGAGAACGACAACGACAAGGCATTCAGGCTGCTAAAAAAGCAGGCAAATATCTGGGACGAAAAACTGTTATTACACCTAAATTAATTGCAGAAGTCAAACATCTCAAAGAAGAGAAAAAACTCTCTAATGTTCAAATCGCAAAAATAACTGAGAGAGGGAAGAACACCATTTATAAAATTTTGAAAGAGGAATTAAATTACATTCCATACAATCGATTAGTTAAGAACGTAAATCAGGAGGGAGTCAATGAAGGAAAATAAATTAAGTTTTGAATCAGAAGATTTAGTAATAGATTGGATATCTTTCAACATTCAAGGTTTGCCAGATGCAAACAACCTTGGTTTAGGTTTAACTAAGTACTTTACTCCACGTGTTTTCATTGATGATGTACTTACGATTAAGTTTTCTGGCTATAAAAAAAAGTATACGGTTTCTGTCCGTCAATATACGGGATCTAAGGGTCACTGGGTTGGAACTCAGATTATTTGCTCTGGAAAAGATGCGGCTTATTTTTATAAACTTCTCAAAACTGAAAAGTTTGATTGGAGTCTTCTAAAGTTTGACCTGAAGAATCTAAGTTTAGGTCGAGTGGATCTTTGCTTTTCCAGAACTAATGGTTCTAATGATACAATCAAATCATTCGATGGGTTTTTAGTTGATTCACGAAGTCATATTCAAAACAATACAACTACTCGCTACATAAAATTAGAAGATTTTCCTGACGGAAAAATGTTAAAAGTCAACAGAAGGAACAATTCGGTTCATTATCGGGTTTATCAAAAAGACGATCGCGTGCGTTTTGAAGTTGAATTGAAACATCGCCAAACAAAGTCAGTTGAGCATTATTTGTTTAACAATCAACTCGACATCTTTGAGCATAAATTAGTTCGTCAATTTTTTAAGTATTCTGGACAAGTGCTTTGTTTGGATTATGATTATGCTGATTGGATTCTGGACTTTCGACGAAGATACCCACTCTTAAAGCCTAGTAATCGGTGGTTACTTACTAGTTATCTTGAAAACAATATAATGCCTGAGAAAGAGGAAAAACGGTTTTTTCATCTATTACAGTTTTTATCGTTTATTAAGAGTTTAGATTTGAACGTACTTAAGGATTGTAAAAAGCTTAGAGTCAAAAAGCAAAATTATTATCGTTTGAAATTCCCTCTAAGTAAATTTATGAAGTTTACGGGTGTTCAAATTTTCAATAAGTCTAACCGACGAGAACTAATCGGGTATTTTAAAGAGCTTCACAAACTGGATCCTATAGTAAAAGAATTTTCTGATGGGAGCTTTAAAAGCTATGTTTGCTTTCTCTATGCTGATTGTGAAAACCCATTAGGTAATGCTTGGTTTATAGAAGTATTTGCAGCCGAGGAGCTTTTTTATTTTCCATACCCTTTTCAGCTCCCGAAGTCGTTTCTTGTTTCAAAACAAAAAAATGATTTACGGTTAAAAGTTCGATTGCTGAAATCTATAGCCGTCAAGGAGAAAGAAAAAATATTTGATAGTGAAGAATTTTTTAATCCAATCAATGTTCGAAATGACGACCTTATTAAAATTAAAGAAAATATAATTCAATTATTAAAGGAATTGTCGAAAGAAGAAATTATTCATAATCGGCTAGAAATTGTATTGAAAAGTGGTAAAATAAAAAATGGTTTGATAAAAAATTTAACCGCTTCCGATATAACAAGGAGAATCAAATATCTAAAATTTATCGAAAATATTAAGAATTAGGTTTAAATTTTGGATCAGTTTTATTCATGAAATTGATGGGGTATTTCACCTGTTTTTTAATTCAAAAAACAGGTGAAATACCCCATCAATAATTGGATTGATTTTGTATCCAAATTACGAAAAAATATCAAAGAAATAAAAGGTTTCATCTAGATTATCAATAAATTTTCCATTTAATTTGAAACTATTTTTTGTATAGTTTAGTATAACCTAGGTGAATGTATAACCTAGGTGAATGTATTAGAATATGAGAGGTATGAATAAATAGATTACGAAAGCTTCTCTTTGTCCAATGGTTATTAGACTTGTCACTTATTGGAGTTAAGTGAATAAAATGTTAAGATTTTTTTTTTTTATATAAAATAGTGTTATAAATTTAGTAAACTTAGAATGTACATAAATTTTCTGAATGACAGAAAAGCACTTGGTTATGAATGCTTAGCTGATACTCTATGTGGTAGTGAGTTAGTATTGATAACTGATTCAAGTGTTGTATTTGTTAAGAATGTTACTTTGAATGGAAAGCGTAAAATTTTTGTGATTATTGCAGGAATGATTATTATTTTTAGTGACGTAAAATCTGCTGAGGCTATTGGTATGAGTCTCCCTCCTCAACAAATGGTTGTTAGTATTATGCCAAATCGAGATGCTAGTAGATTAATACAACCAAGCAAGGTGAAAATCGATTCGGATATTGAACCAAAAATAATGATGCCAAGTTTAAGTAAATCAATGAGTTCGGTTAGAACAAAATCTGACTTAAGAAATTCTCAATGGATAAAAGAGTTTGTTTCTATAATACGGGGAGGGGATGATGAAAAATTGATTAAAAGTATTATTTCAAAAGTTTCAGAAGCTGACTGGGATATCGCTAGCATCAATAAGATTCTTAAAAACCTAGCAGAAGTAACTTTAGAAATCGGAACAAACGACAAGTTATTGAGAATTTTAGCAGAATTAGAAAAACCATTTGCAGTCTCACCTCTCTTTGTCGAAGGATGGGTGTCTCCATTGCCGCGTCATAGAAAACTAAGTGAGGTTGATAAACCCAAACGTTCTAGTCCTTCTATAGAATTTTTATTAGATTTCACAAAATGTTACGGGCATCGAGAAGCTTATAATACGCCTCGATCAGTGTCTGAGCGATTTGAAACAAATTCTGTAAAGAATTTAGCTAAGATATCGCTTAAAAATCCACGGGTAAAGAAGGAATATCTAGAAATTAAAGCCCAAATTGAACAAGGAGTTCATCCTGTTAACCTAAGTAATAAATCAACCTACGTTAGTTCGACGAAAGTACTAGTCAAAAAATCTGAAGGTCGGTATATTGTGGATGTTTCTGATACAGAGGCTCAGATTGTTGGCATTAGTAGTCGTACAAATGAGAAATCTATGGGAAAGTTTATGAACTTAATGAACAAACTTTATGATTTGAATCTTGAAGGGTATTAAAAATTATGACAGTTAAAATTAAAAAAATAAAGTATCTTCTTCCTCCAAGAGATATTTTGAACGATGCATTGGATGTTTTTGTAACTCTAGAAGACGATTACTGCACGGATGGTTTTTGTTATTTTGTAGAAGTAACAACACCTCAATTTTTATTGACTATTATGGAAAAAGAAAAAAGTGCTTTTTTATCACCTGACTATCCGTGTATTATTGTTTCAAAATTAACCGATGATATTATAAGAGCGGCTAT